>JAKCPI010003017.1:0-55108 GCA_023213315.1 Euborellia annulipes
AAACGTCGAGTAAATCTCAGCACCCCACGCGACTTAACCCGAGAAAACTTGTCTTCGCATATATATATATATATATATATACTTATTTATATAAAAAATTAAATTAAAAATTAAATAATTGCATGGGTCCAGAGTTAAGAGAGGAAGGGTCAGGAAACGAGCTCATAGGGCTTTGACCATTATAACCTCTGGATCATGAGGCAAGAGAGACCTATCGCTCTCTTCTCCAGACTCTTAATAGAATTCTATGAATAATATAATCTTTTGTTTTTTCCAGAATGCATTATCAACTTCTAGACATGAGCGAATTGGTCGGAGTGCAAATCGACAACAGCAGCTGGAGTGGCCTAATGGGGGCCATCCATAAGGGGAAGTTCGATATAGGAACTTCGATTTTTCTCACCTCAGAGAGAGTTCCAATTATTCAATATCTTAAACCGCTCGTTCATGATTCGTTAGTATAATAATATATTTATTTAATTTTCATTCCCACTAAAGATTAGACTATTTTTATATGGAAATAACATGTTTTGAGGTCCAAAAAAGTCTGCGAACAAAATATCTCAAGAAAGAAATGAGCTAAGAGGTTGAATTTAAATTTAAGTCACCCTGGCACGTGGCACGAAGCTTTTTAACAAAACGAGAGTACTAGTACTTTACTAATTCACTTTTTCAGTTTTTTTTTATTTTCTAAAAATTCGCTGCAGCAATTTTGATTAAAATTCAAAAATCATTTATTTATTAGATGTTCTCTTTAAAATGTATATTCTCATTTTGCCATTGAAAATTATTTGAAGCACACTTTAGTCTTGTACTTCATAGGAAAGATAGGAGAAATGGTTGCTATGGTAGCAAAATATAAAATATTGAGATGATGGGTGAACTATTAACAGATATGAGTAGGATGGCAGCCAGGTAAGAAATCGGACAAAAATTTAATCAATCTTTATCTAATTTTGTTTCGATTGCTGACGTTTCGGACGCAAATCGAGCCCTTCCTCGGGACAATCGATAGTTAGTTGTTTTTTTAACAACTCCAGAGCACCTGATATTTTCCTGCAAAAAATACGTAGGACCAAACCCAAAACCGCACTACAGCCACACTTCCGAGACCCGCCTACATTTATCCAACTTCTGAGAAAACAGAACCTGAACGTCATAAAAGCCCTTACCACATTTATAATAGAAGCGCAAATTCAAATTTAGCAAAGACAGTATTTGATACCATTTTTTTTTGCTAGTGATGTTTTCCTATCAATGTCTTTCTACCAATGTTTTTCTTTATCTATGTTTTTGCGATTAGTGTTATTTTATTACTTTCCTTTCTATTGATGTTATTATATATGTGTATTGTATTGTTAGTAGAGTTCTTTGTAAAATGTTATTTGTATATGTATATATTTTTTTTAAATTGGTTTTGTTTTGTAAGATTTTGTACTGTGGGTCTCCAATGGCCTCTGGCCTACGGAGGGAATAAATAAAAAAACAACAACAACAAAATACGCCCATCTGTATTTTTTTTTATTATCGATTGTCCCGAGGAAGGGCGCGATTTGCGTCCGAAACGTCGGTAATCGAAATAAAATTAGATAAAGCTTGATTAAATTTTTGTCTGATTCTTTTCTGGCTGCCATTCTACTCATATCTGTACAAAATATAAATATTTTCCTATGTTTATAAATTTGACATCTTAAATTCCAATATGCCTACGGGCTTGGTCTAGTTGGTAGCGTGCCTACCTTCAATACCGAACGTAGAGGGTTCGGATCCCAGGCAGTACGATGATTTTATTTAAGCCATTTGGATACCAAATGGCTTAAATAAGAATGCCTGATCCCCCAATAGATATTATAAATAATAACGGTTATCGTCAAAGTCTTAAATGAATGTGTGTGTGAGTGTGAATGTTAAAAAAAAATCCAATATATTGGCGGAAACTAAATATATGTCAACACAAAAAATCTGGAATGACGAGCACAGAACACAACTTTCTCTTAACTTTGGCAAGAGAAAGTTGTGTTCAGTGCGACCACTCACATCAGTTTTTTTTTAAGACAGGTGAGGGGGTGTGTACTTACATAACCCTTAGATGGGCTGCACGGCTAGTTGATTAACAATCAAAGGAACAAAACGCATCGTTGTTTTCCAGCTGGTCTCTCTTCTTCCAAAAGCCTGCGTTCGTCCCCTATGGCATCCCCAAATGGTCCATTTACATCCAGCCCTTCGGCCACAATCTCTGGCTCAGTCTCGTGCTCACGATGACGCTCGTCGTTTTCTGTTTCACTTTGGCCATTACGTCGTCTTCCTTCTCCTCCACCTAGGCAGGGTTTTATTCAAACATTTACCCATATTGGCCTGCAAATTTTCAACATGTTCACCATGCAAGGTAAATACAAACGTATCAATTGCCTTCTAATCAATGTTTATCTTTTTTCTCTTTCCTTTTCCAGGCGTGTCCATGGATACCCTCAACTCCTCGAGCAATAAAATTCTACTTATTACAACGTTGCTTTTAACAATTATAATTTTTAATGCATATTCAGCCGAAATTATCTCTTTTTTTATTACAAATGAATATTTTCTTCCTTTTAATGATATCGAAGGGTTTTTAAACTACGGAAAGTATTTGATTCGAGTGCAAGATACGTCTCCAATTATGAAACTAATCAAGGTGAAGTTGTACATATTATTCATCCGCTCTTAGTTTATTTTTTTATAATTGCAAGCAACAGCCTGTTCTCGGGTAGGCTAAAGCTTTTCCTCGTTCAACGATTAAGGTGCGCGTCTCGAAAAGCTTCAGTACCGAGTTACTCTAGGCGGCAAGAGATGGCGTTAGTTTTTCCCATAGGAATACAAGGGATTTATTCCATTTCATTTGAAAGATTCCAGCTAATTAATTAAGGGTAAAAAATTAATTATTTTTTAACACAATGATTACTAATAAGTGAGGTATCAGCCACCTCTCTCCCATTGTACAATGATTACTAATTTAATTATCTATAAGATATAGAGCGAATTTTTTTAAAATATCTTTTATTTAATGCGATTAATCTAAAAAAAAAATTTATTTTTTCGAAAATCAAAAAAAGGGCTTCTATAAGTTGTAGATATTTTAAATAGCTTTAATTTAAAAAAAAATTGAGGTCGATAGCTTCAAAATTGTGGCCGCAATCTCCCAAAATTATCACCCCGAGACGCGCACCTTAAACTTGAGCACTATTTCAATTTATTGACGAAATTCTCCTGTTGCAATTGCAGACAAATAAAAACGAGACAATGCGACGACTCTACGCGTCCATTCATCAAATCAAAGAAGCAATCGTTCACGAAGAGTCCGTGATCGCCATCCTGAAGGATCCGCGCAGAGCCACCCTCTGCGTCACCTACGAAGGCTTTCACTATTATAATAGATATAAAAACATCCGGCGATTTCCACTTCCCGTTGAGAACTTTCTTGCCTTCATTGTCCCCAAATATCAGCCCTATCAGCGCATTTTCAATTGGAAGTAAAGAAAGATTTTCAAATAAAATAAATAAATAAATACAGCACAAGCAAATAATGATTCTAATTTCAGATTTCAACAAATGAAAGAGAGCGGGGCGATTCAGCATCTGGAGGTCTCTCACATTGATTTGATCAAAGAGAACGATTCCTATGAGGAATTCCTTGAAGTCGATTTCTTAGCGATCATTTCTATCTTACTATTATTAATTCTTGTCTATATTCTTGCGTTTATAATTTTTATTTTTGAACGTATTCATTACCAAAGAAAAAAAAATTGTCAAAAATAAATTGAAAGGCCTTTCATGTCAGACAAAATAAATACGGTGAATGGTGAAATTATTATACTTATTTGATAAATCTGTTGTGACTAGTCGCACAGCAGTATGTCGAGAGATGTCTTAGTTTCTCATAGCAACTTAGTTATCTTGATCACTTGCATTTCATAAGTAAAAAAGTCAATTGATTCAAAATTTCCATAGGTCTGTGTATTTTAAGAGGGTGTCAGGAGCGACGTCTAAACTTACTTTAAAAAAAAAACTAGACTATTATAAGGAAATTTTCAATGCGGTTTTTTTTAAAATGAATTAAATTCATAAGAGATTATTGGGACTTCGAGCTATAATTTGTTTAATGACTTATTAAAAAATTATCGTAATTAATTTTTTTGTTATCAAGCAAATACAAAAAAACAATCTGTCCCAATAATTTTTAATTTTTTTTTAATTTAAAAATGAATTTATTGTTGTTATTATTAATAATTAAGAAATTTTTAAAATAAGCTTAGATGATTTATTTAAAAACCATCTGTCAAATTAGTTCAGCTTTCTTGCAATAGATGGCAGGCTAGTCTAACAGAGGATATCGTATTAGCCTATATCTGGCCTATATTTATATATTTTTATGCCTTTATAAAAGATACATAATATATAATAACATTTATACTGGTAAAGTATTTTTTGTCAAAAGATCAATGAAAATCAACCAAATGCATTAAATATTATTAGCTACCATTATGACATCTCTTGGCAAATTTTTGAATTACTTGATTTTTTGGGCATACTTTTTATGACACACTACGCCAGTGGTTCCCAACCTTTTTTGACCCATCGCCCCTTTCTGGAGGTTGACTAACACCTATCGCCCCCCTTTACATTTTCATTGCATGCCTAATTTTAATTTGAAGAAAAGTGTAAATAATAAAGCAGTTTTATTATTTTAAACAATTTTATTACCGTAGGCCTATATACAGGGCCGCAGACAGACTTGACAGACCCCGGGGCTACTTAGTAATACGCCCCCCCAAACCAAAAAAAAAAAACTTAGTTTTTTTTTTAGTATGTAAAAGGCTAGTTATAGGCTACATAGCTTACAATATTTATTTAAATAAAGTTATATAAAATTTTTTCCAAATTTCCTAAACAAAGAGCTACAAAGTTTTAATTTATCGAGGCCAGATCTGGACAGAGGATTTCCGGGGGAATCTGGGGGTATGGAAAATTTTTTGAAAACTAACCACTGAAATCTGCGTTTTTAGTTATCCTGAGTCGTGAAAAAGATCAAACTTGATTTGAGCTTAAAGGGCCCGGGCCCCCTGAGGAAAAAAAATTCAAGAAAATGATTTTTTTTGAAATTTAAGATTTGAGCTAAAAGTGACGTTTCAATTCTAGATTGGAATTATCTTCAGACTTTTATTTTTATGATAATATTTTGTCCTCTTCTATCCTGACCATCCTGTAAATAGAGGATTTTTCTCTTTGATTTTTATTTTTTTAAATTTTAGTAAACTAATATTTTCTCCCTTTGAATACTCATCGCCCCCCAATCGCCCCCCGCTTATTTATCGCCCCCCTGAAAACCCAAATCGCCCCCCAGGTTGGGAACCACTGCACTACGCCATCTTATCGGGAAAAACATGCATAACACCTTCGCTCCCGAGCCCCCTTAAATGTTGACTGATCTCATATTTGGATATTTTATACACAATAGAGAATCCTAAATAAATTCAAAATCTTCTAAGAATTGGAAATTTTTTTTTTTAAATGCGCTAAAAAGTTCCAAAAGGGGCCCCCCGTTTTGATCGAAATTAACATGAAAATCCCCATATGGGGATTTAACATTGGCTCTATGGAAATAAGAGCCGGAAAATGAATTTGAAATACTACATCAGTAAAGTGTACTTCAAACAATTTTCACGAAAGATTTTTTTTTACTCTCGTTCCGGTCCATTAATATTAATGATAAATGTATTCTAAGTATGTAAAATTTAGTTGCAATTCAAGGCTTATATCGCACTTTCCAATCTTTTTTTTTTTTTATAAATAAAAACATTCACACTGTCTTTTCGGCAAATCAGGCCATATAAGACATTTACGATAACCGTTATTGATTTAATATACATACAGTATATGGGGTCCAGGCATTCTTATTTAAGCCATTTGGTATCCAATTGGCTCAAGAGCGGATACAGGGGGGGGGGGTAAAGAGGGTAATTACCCCCCCCCCCCCGAGATTCGAAAAAAATACCTTTTTTTCGCAAAAAAAATTATTTTAAATGCAAAATTTTTAAAATTAATACTTAAAAATTTGATGTGTGTTTATATTCTGGCAAACAAGTACAGAATGCGCTGTTTTGGCCAAAATACACTTTCTCATTTTCACACCGATTGACGCGCCATCATTTCATTTGTTCGCGTTTGTCGCATCTCCTTTTTCTTTGTCTTTGGCGGGAAGAAGGAAGCCATTCTCTTTTTCCTATGACTTCCGGCGTATCGCCTCGCATCTCCAATTTGGGAGAATCATTTCTTTATTTTTTTGAGTTTCTTCATCTGGATTTGGTCCAGCACGGAAGTATATTAGTATCTAATGAGATACAATTTATTTTAATAAAAGAAAACCCTAAAGAGGGTAAGTTTGTTTTATTTATATTTGCACAATTCATTGTGAATTAAATTAATTATTTTCCCCTTTCTCCAGGTTTTTTTTTTTGTGGTATTCAATTTTCTTTAAATCCACTTTTTAGTCCGGTTTCAATACCGTTCGGATACGCCTGTTTCCCTCCACTCGTTGGGAAACCGATATTTGAATCTCCAGAGTTGGGAGATTTTCATGTTTCCAAAATATTGGGAAACGTCTTTCTTCGCTTTTATCTACTTTTTGGTCCTGCTTTCCAACGGAATCCATTGGAGCTTTCGGAAACCAGCATTGAATCGCCGACTGTGATCCACTACGACCTCAAGCTAAGTTCCTCCCCAAAAGAGATAACTTTCCCTATTTTCATTCCTGACACTCTTATAAATATTCTACTCTAATTCCTTTAACTTAAATTCAGTGCTCTGCAGTTGATTCTTTCTCATACCGATAATCTGTACTGTATGAACCATTTAATATATATATATTCAACCTTTATATTTTTATTTGAAAAACTGGTGACCCCACATTTATTAATACTATTAAATTAAAATATTCAATCAAATATTCCTGCCTTCTGATTTCTTTTCCCTTGGGGTGTATTTGGCTCATCCATACCCCCGAATTTTTTGGTGCCGTCCCGACGTGATTATAATTTAAAATAAGCTTTTAACACGACGTGGATTTTATTTGGTTGAATTTAATTTTTTATGTTTGTGTCTCCGTGCCACTGATTGACACATATAATATATTTTAATATTTTTTTTTTGCAATGTACTAATTTTGTTGTCAAAGTATCTTATTTTTTTAATTTTAAGATTCCTCCTTTCGCTGTCAAAAGCTATTTTTAGTGGAAATTGAAATTCCCTAAATTTAGTTATTTTTGAGGAATGTTGGCATAATACGCCAGCCAATTTTGAATATTTAAATGTCAAGTTGATTCTGATAAATTTCCTTTAAGCTTTTGAAACACTCTCATGAGCTCAAAGCTTTTTAATACTTTAACATTAATTAAAGTAAAATTGTATCTAGTTAAGACTTATTAACTAATTTCTGATTTTTGAATATTTGATTAGATAAATTTCTATTATAGAATTTATCAAAAGAATAACTTTGAATTATTCTAAATATTTAGTTGCAACTTCACACAGTTCAACTATTTTAAATTATTTTTTTTATTTTTATTGATCTCGGTCCTAAGTATTTTTATATTTAAAGCTAACCATTTCTTTCTTTGTGTGAAACTTATTCTGATTTGTTTCTTGTAAAATATTTTGTATTTAATTTTTTGCTGTGTGAAATAAGTTTCAAAAGAAATGAAAATGGAACAGGCTAAATGCAAAATTATGTTGCTAGTGCAACAATATGATGATTTGATGGAGGTATATTCTCCTGAAGGGATCAATAGTGAGGACCAGAGTATCAAGGAGCAGTTTGTTGGTGAACTTGACTCTTTGTTAACAGAGTTCAAGAAAACAGAGGAATTGATTTTTTCCAATCAATGGCAAGTAAAACCTACTTTCCAGGAATCATTTGGTAAATTCAGGGAGACCAAGAAGCAGATTCATTTGACTCTGATACGAGCTCGATCTCTTCTGGGTGCCCAAGATGTTAAACCGATTATAAATCAAGCGACATCTCCCCAAAATTCTTATTTTCACTCACTTCCCAAACTTTCAATTCCTAAGTTTTCTGGTTTATTCCAAGAATGGAGATCATTTTGGGATGCTTTTCATTCATTAGTGGACGCAAACCCCTCTTTTACAAATGCAACTAAGTTAAATTATTTACGAAGCTTCCTTGAGAAGGAGCCTTTCGCTTTAGTAAGTTCTTATACAATAACAAATGAAAATTATCAAGTTGTTATTGACATTTTGAAAGAGAGGTATGACCGTCCACGAGAGCGAATGTTTGCTCTCTGTGATCAATTACTTGATCTGAAACCTCTAAATTGTTCAGATGCTAAATCGATTTCATCTTTTGTTATTCAGGTAACGTCAATTATTAAACAATTGGAGAATGCTGGATTTAACTGCAAGGAGAGTAATGCGCTTATTGTTCGTTGCCTAATGAGAACCGTCACGGACGAAATACGCGAGAGATGGCTCAGCCTCCAGCCAAGCAGAGATGTACCATCCTACAACTCACTGCTTGAATTCTTGGAAGCTAAGTCATATGCTATGACTTCCGGTAAAGTTATCTCTGAATCCAAATCCTCCTCCAAAACTCCCTCCACAACGAAGTCTCCCAAAGCTCCAAATCTTCGTTGCGCCTTCCACATTCGGAAAGAGGAGACCAATAATTGCGTTGTTTGCCAAAAAAGTCATAAAATTGCCTCGTGCAATCAATTTCTTGGCATGTCGATACCTGATCGTTACGAAGTTTTGAAGAAACATAAAGTTTGTTTCAATTGTTTGTCTACTAGACATATGCGTTCGCAATGTCAGGCGAAGCCGTGTTCTTGCGGTCAGAGCCACCATAGTCTATTGCATAAAGATTTGGTTAAAAAAGAGAAGGAAAAAGCCGCTTCCCTAGTAGAGGTTAGCTCAGCATCAAAGGCGATGCCATCCTCCTCTGCAGCTACGGTTGGTCAGGTAAAATCAATTGATAAACCCGTCAACGTAATTGCCACAACCATTCATAATTCAGAACCAAGTTCTAATCATTCAAAAATTTCCGTTCTAGGTACTGCTTTTTGTTATTTTAAAGCTGCAAATGGAACTCTCATTTCAGCAAGGGTTTTGTGTGATCAGGGATCTGAGATCTCTGTAATTTCTCGAGCATTGGCTAATAAATTAGGGCTCCCTCGAGATAAGGTAAACCTTAACTTGACAGGTTTATCCGATGTGCCAGTTGCGCACATTGAGGGAAGAGTTTATACTTCCATACACTCCCCAGTAAAATGGAGAGTAGTTCACCATTCTGATTTTTTTTGTTGCGCAGAACCTTGAACTTTCTTTACCGTCCGTCACCCTGCCCACGGAATGTGTTCAGGTGTTTAAGAGTCTTAAGCTGGCGGATCCGTCATTTGCCACTCCAGGCACGATTGATGGAATTTTAGGGGCTCCCCTTTGCGCGAAATTGTTTCTCGGACAAAAGATGTCTTTTGGGCCGACCTTGCCCGCGGCGTTTGCCTCGTCCTTAGGTTTTATTTTGTTAGGAGAAGTTCGTGTGAATAAAAGCGCTCCCGAACGTGTAGTATCCTGCTGCTTGCGTTCCTCGAGTTTGGACTCATGTTCTTCAGATTATTTTTGGAATGTCGAAAAACTGGTCAATCCGGTCCTTCCGGAAAGAAATTCTCCAAGCGAGAAGATCTTCCGTGAAACTGTCACTTATACGGATTCCGGTAGGATCAGCGTCCAGCTACCCTTATGTAATTCCCCTTCAGAGCTAGGAAATTCGAGAAATCGAACTCTAAGTTTGTTCCGGGCCCTGGAGAAACGTTTAGCTCGTGGCGATCATTATGCCCAGCTGTACCATGATGCCATGAATGCATATATCTCCCAAGAGCATATTGAGTTTCTTGGTTTTGAAGAACAGGTTGAGGATACCAAACCCACATATTATATGCCTCACCATGGAGTAGCAAAACGCGACAACTCTTTAAGAATCGTTTTTAACGCATCAGCTCCGACTTCATCAGGGCTCTCGTTGAATGATATTTGTTTGGTAGGTGATTCCCTCCAAAATGATATTCGAGGAATCCTACAATCTTTTCGTGCCTTCCCTTATGTTGTCTCAATGGACATAGTTAGTATGTTCCTACAAATTGAGATCGACAGCTGTCACAGGGATCTTTTGCGAATTTTTTGGCGCCGGACCAGTTCTGAGCCAATTTCCATTTTTCGTTTTAAGCGTCTTCCATTTGGGCTCAAACCAAGTCCTTTTTTAGCCATTCGTACTTTTCCTTTCATCGAGTATTTTTCTTCTTTCCAAAAATTGGTTAGATCGTTGATTATTTTACGAAAGTTTCTACGCTACTTAAAGCTTAGGAATCTCAACCGATTAGTTGATTTTAATGTAGAAGTTCGACCGTCTGTTTCACAAATTCAGTGCGCTGAAAATTCCGTCTTTCGATATGTTCAGCTCCAACATTTCGCCCAAGAAATCTACAGCTTGAAAAATGGGATGGAGATTCATCCAAAAAGTCGAATTCTTTCATTTAACCCGTTCCTTGACTCTCATGGACTACTCCGAGTAGGAGGAAGATTGGCCCACGCTTCCCTACCTTTATCGAAGCGTCACCCAATAATAGTCCCGCGAGACAGTCATTTGATCGAAATGTACGTTCGAGAGGTCCACCACACCTATGCACATTGTGGATCTCAGCTTTTACATTCACTCATAAATCGTCGTTTATGGATAATTCATGTTCGAAAACTCTTTCGATCCATTATTGCAAAGTGTGTGATATGTGCAAAGGCTCGCTTTAAGGCGCCCACGCAACTTATGGCTAATTTGCCCATGGGACGTGTCACACCAAGCGCTCCATTTACCCTAACAGGGATAGATTTTTTTGGCCCAATGAGAGTTTATTGGAAGCGCTCTCGCGGAGCCAAACCTCACAAAGCTTATTGCGCTCTTTTTGTTTGTTTCGTTACAAAAGCTCTTCATTTAGAGTTAGTTTCAGATTTATCTGTACCTTCATTTCTTTTAGCTTTAAAGAGATTTATTTCTCGACGCGGTCTTCCAACCGAAATACATAGCGATAATGGAACCACATTCGTTGGAACCAACAATCTGCTACGAGCAACTCACGCTGAATTTCTGCAACTCGTGAATTCAGAACAAGTCCAACGTTTTCTCGTCGACAAACAGATTACGTGGAAATTTATTCCTGCCTATGCTCCTTCCTTCGGAGGATTATGGGAATCACAGGTGAAATCTGTGAAACTACATTTAAAGAGAGTTTTAGGAGAATGCATACTCACCTTTGAAGAGTTGTCCGACTCAAGGATCATTCTGGAGAGATAACGCGTCCTATCGCCAAGATCTCACCGCTTCCGTTAGAGGTTATTACACAGTAAAGACCTAGTGTCTTTACGGAGGCCGGTATGTTTTGGCCAAAATACACTTTCTCATTTTCACACCGATTGACGCGCCATCATTTCATTTGTTCGCGTTTGTCGCATCTCCTTTTTCTTTGTCTTTGGCGGGAAGAAGGAAGCCATTCTCTTTTTCCTATCACTTCCGGCGTATCGCCTCGCATCTCCAATTTGGGAGAATCATTTCTTTATTTTTTTGAGTTTCTTCATCTGGATTTGGTCCAGCACGGAAGTATATTAGTATCTAATGAGATACAATTTATTTTAATAAAAGAAAACCCTAAAGAGGGTAAGTTTGTTTTATTTATATTTGCACAATTCATTGTGAATTAAATTAATTATTTTCCCCTTTCTCCAGGTTTTTTTTTTTGTGGTATTCAATTTTCTTTAAATCCACTTTTTAGTCCGGTTTCAATACCGTTCGGATACGCCTGTTTCCCTCCACTCGTTGGGAAACCGATATTTGAATCTCCAGAGTTGGGAGATTTTCATGTTTCCAAAATATTGGGAAACGTCTTTCTTCGCTTTTATCTACTTTTTGGTCCTGCTTTCCAACGGAATCCATTGGAGCTTTCGGAAACCAGCATTGAATCGCCGACTGTGATCCACTACGACCTCAAGCTAAGTTCCTCCCCAAAAAGAGATAACTTTCCCTATTTTCATTCCTGACACTCTTATAAATATTCTACTCTAATTCCTTTAACTTAAATTCAGTGCTCTGCAGTTGATTCTTTCTCATACCGATAATCTGTACTGTATGAACCATTTAATATATATATATTCAACCTTTATATTTTTATTTGAAAAACTGGTGACCCCACATTTATTAATACTATTAAATTAAAATATTCAATCAAATATTCCTGCCTTCTGATTTCTTTTCCCTTGGGGTGTATTTGGCTCATCCATGCGCTTTTAAATTACCAAAATTAAAAAAAAATAGTGTGCTGTGCGACGAGTCACACCAGATTACCCCCCCCCGAGAAACACCTCTGGATCCACCCTTGAATTGGCTTAAATAAAATCATCGGACTGCCTGGGGTCCGAACCCGCGGCGTTTGGTATACGAGGTTAGCACGCTAACCTCTACACCAAGCCCCGAGGGCACTTTCTAATCTTAATTGTTCGAATATACGTGTTCATAGGCGCCGGAACTGGGGGGGCAAGGGTACATTGCCCCCCCCTGGCATCCTACAGGGGGGGGCAGAGGGGGGCAAAATTTCTTTTTTTATTTCATTTATTTTTAAAAATGATATATTTTTACTTTTGAAAAATAAAATCTTCTAAATTAAAAAAAATTAAATGAGTAAGAAATTCATTTTTTTCCAAATTTTTCCAAAAAATTTTTGATAAAATCACTACAAAATTTTTTAAATTTTAATTTTATTAAAAAAAAATTATGATTTTATTTAAAATTTTTAAAGTTTTATAGTAGATTTGTTTTTGTTTTATACTATTTAAACATATTAAATTATTTTAATTTTCTAAAAAAAAATTTTTTGCCCCCCCTGATTCAAATTCGTTCCGGCGCCCCTGTACGTGTTTAGTAATAATCAGAGTTTAGTTTATCTGTATGTATTTAATCAATGATTGAATGTTACTAACAATAAAATAGAAGTAAAGTGAAATTTTAAATATTTTTTTTATTATCACATTTAGACCTCAAACCAAACCGGCACACAGTGGTTCAAAATGCTATTCTAGCTGGACAAAATTCAAAATTCTGTAATTAAATTTGAATCGCTTGCAAACTATTCTCTGATGTCCAACAGAAAATGTCTGAACAGCAAGTGTCCAACAGGAAATGTTCTGAAGAATCATCCTTTCTAACCATATACCCAACATAATTATGCCGCTTAAGACAGAGGAGTTATTCAAGCCGTCAACTTTTTCGTGCATGCCTCCCGACCCGGCCACTATACATACATGCATTGTAAGAAGTTGTCACGTCAAAATACATATCTGGCTTATTCAAAATCTACTACACTCTCATATTATAAAAATCGATATGCATCGTATTGGAGTATATAGCGGAGTGACCATGTGTCTACAATTTTTATTATTTTTCATTTGAGAGATTTAATTTTTTAATTATTTTAATTATTATTAAATGCTTTTATTTAATTTACTCTTTCAAGATCACCAACTTTATGTCTTTGTTTAATCATATTTTAAATGACGCAAATTATCAGTCGGTTTTTACCAAAATAGACCAAACTAATGTGGTACTTTATTTGATGCCTCACGCTCTCCTTTCTTCCTTTTTTTATTTAATACTCTATCTATAATAAAAAAGACTAAAAAGTTTAAAATAAAAATATAATAAAAAAACTTAAAAAAAAAATCTGGTGTGACTGGCGCACAGCACACAACTTTCTCTTACCTTCGGTAATCGAAAGTTGTGTACTGTGCTTGTCACACCAGATTTTTTGTGTCGACATATATTTAGTTCCCGACAGTAGGGTACAATTGAGTTCAAGATGTAAAATTTATAAGTATGGGAAAATATTTATATTTTGATACCATGGCAACCATTTCTCCTATCTTTTCTATGGAGTACAAGAGTAAAGTGGTCTTCAGAAGATTTCAATCACAAAATGAGAATATACATTTTATAGAGAATCTAAAAAATAATTGATTTTTGAATTTAAAAAAAAATCGTTGGAGCAAATTTTGAGAAAATCGAAAAAAACTGAAAAAGTGCATCAGTAAAGTACTAGTACTCTTTGGCCGATTTTGATTAAAAGCTTATTTTTCCGGTCCCGGGGGTGTTTAACTTAAATATAAAAATTTCAACCTCATAGCTCAATTCCTTCATGCTTAAAATTGAACACACACACACCCACCCACCCACCCACCCCACCCACACACCCACCCACCCACAGACAGACCATGTCGCGAAAACCACTTTTTGGATTCAGGGGACCTCAAAACGTGTATATCCATCAAAATCTCGACATCGAATTTTTGACATGAAACCAATACTTTCTCTCTATATATATATTACATATATACATAGGTAAGAGAAAGTAAAAATGCTTTTATTTAAATTGAACTAAAAAGAGAGAAATAATTTAATTGTTCTTTTTAAAATTGTTGAATATTTATGACTTAAAATAAAAGCGTGGGGCGCTTCGAAGTGATTACGAGGCTCTAAGTATATACAATTCCTTAAGCTATCAATCTGCGCCCCACGCTTTTATTTTAAGTCATAAATATTCAACAATTTTAACAAGAACAATTAAATTATTTCTCTCTTTTTAGTTCAATTTAAATAAAAGCATTTTTTTTAAAGTTTTTTTATTATATTTTTTTCATAGAGCAAGACAAAACTCTATGTGCAAATTCTGGATTTTTTGCGCCTCCCATTTTGGGAATCGAGTATTTTTCCTGGACTCATCCCATAACATAGTATATGAACCCTGTTATGCAATGGTGTGTCAAAGACCAAACATCGAGTTTTGAGAAAATCAACAATAAAGTTTTTTGTTTTCATTGGATTATATATAATTACTTTCTCTTACCTATGTATATATGTAATATATATATAGAGAGAAAGTATTGGATTCATGTCAAAAATTCGATGTCGAGATTTTGATGGATCTTCACGTTTTGAGGTCCCCTGAATCCAAAAAAGTGGTTTTCGCGACATGGTCTGTCTGTCTGTCTGTCTGTCTGTGTGTGTGTGTGTGTGTCTGTGTTCAATTTTAAGCATGAAGGAATTGAGCTATGAGGTTGAAATTTTATATTTAAGTTAAACACCCCCGGGACCGGAAAAATAAGCTTTTAATCAAAATCGGCCAAAGAGTACTAGTACTTTACTGATGTACTTTTTCAGTTTTTTTCGATTTTCTCAAAATTTGCTCCAACGATTTTTTTTAAAATTCAAAAATCAATTATTTTTTAGATGCTCTTTAAAATGTATATTCTCATTTTGCGATTGAAATCTTCTGAAGACCACTTTACTCTTGTATTTCATAGGGGAGATAGGAGAAATGGTTGCCATGGTAACAAAATATAAATATTTTCCCATACTTATAAATTTTACATCTTGAATTCAATTGTACCCTACTGTCGGAAACTAAATACATGTCGACACGAAAAATCTGGTGTGACAAGCACAGTGCACAACTTTCGATTACCGAAGGTAAGAGAAAGTTGTGTGCTGTGCGCCAGTCACACCAGATTTTTTTTCTTGTCAAATGTGCAAGTAACATTAAATATAAATTTTTTTAGGACATATTTCATAAAAAATACTATTAATTATAGCATTTGAAACAATATTCCGTGCTTAACTCAATTTTGAATTTTTTGATCTTTGACACACCATTGCATAACAGGGTTCATATAAGAGTGCAAAGTTTATTTGAAAAATTATTTCTTTGTGCTATCCTTCCCTTGAGTATTCAACTAAAATAGGAAATTTGCTATTAATCGACTCACCGCTTCTTTGTTGCTCAGAGTGATTAAAGTCAATTAAATAAAGCCTAAACATTCATGTCAGTCAGTCTTGTTACAAGTTTCCATTTAAATATAGATCATAGATATAATATAGATTAGTAATTATCTTCTTTAGATTAATGGTCTGATAAAAACCCTTTTACTGAAATAAAATATTATTTTCTACCCCCCCCCCCTCACCTCTTTCTCTTCCGTTATATACCGAGAGAGAGAGAGAGAGTTGTTTCAACGTTATGCTCTTGTTATATATAACAATATTATTCTTTATCTTGTATAGTGAAATTGGAATAATAATATCAAAGATGGAGATCCATGGCGATTGTTTGTTTTTAGAGGCTTTGCAAAAATATTTACGAATTGGCTGCTCGTTTTTGTTAAATAGCGAAAAATATGATCAACATTTATTAGGTAAGCATGAAGATGCTGCGGGGGAATTTTTCGGGGGAGGTATTATGGTGTGACTGGTCGCACAACTTTAGCTTGCTTTAAAGTTGCATTCTATATTTGATTTGACGCATCAACCTTTTAGTTTCGAATTACAAAACAAATAGCTCTCACGAAAGAGAAAAAAAAAACGAAAAAAATCATGAACGAAGAGCTAATGTCAAAAAAAAGAACTAGTGAAGTGTAAATCAGCGTTTTCTCTAGTGGAAGCGAACTTTATAGTAAAGATTTACCAAAGATAGATTTTAAATAGACTGAAAAATACTTAAAAAAAAAAAAAAATTGAACCAACGACACACGGTGTTCCCAGGCGGTCACCCATCCAAGTACTGACCGCGCCCGATGTTGCTTAACTTTGGTGATCAAACGAGAACCAGTGGACCAACATGGTATGGTTGTTGGTTATTTATTATAGTATATTATAAAGAATATTATTGCCCTCGGGGCATGGCGTAGAGGCTAGCGTGCTAATCTCATATACCAAACGTCGCGGGTTCCGGACCCCAGGCAGTCCGATTATTTTATTTAAGCCAATTGGATACCAAATGTCTTAAATAAGAATGCCTGGACTCCATATATGTCTATTAATTTAATAACGGATATCGTAAAAAGTCTTATAATGGAGTTACCGAAAAGACTGTGTGAATGTGTGTGTGAGTGTGAGTGTGAATGAGAAAAAAGTGTGTTTTTTTTATATAAAAAAAAAAAAGAATATTATTATTTATATAGTGAATGGCCTATAGAATGTAATAATAATAATTATAAATAGGGAAAATAGATGTTTATTTTTATCCCTTGGGATGGAAAGTGAATCCCTACCAAGAGTCGCCAGGTATATTCCTCTTGTCCCACAGCCACTGTTTTTTTTTTTTTTTTTTTTTTTTTTTTTTAAGATTTAAAGAGCAGAGTGCCTTGCGGGTTTCTCTCCAGCATCCCTCTACACTCTCATCTCTGCTCCACTATCTCAAGAAGATGTCCTTTGGGAAGTCGTCTCATCGTGGTCCATTCGCCAGAATCCATCGATATGGTGAATTATAAAAATAAAATAGCTCTCCACAATTGCATAAAATAAATGTCTTTTTTTTCTTTTATTTGCAGGTGAATTTAAGCGAATGTTCAAGCAACGATTTTTGGTTATTTCTCACGCAAACGAATAATTTTGAAGTTTTACATTTTCCATTGAATTGTCGTTATTTGATTGCAAATAAAAACACAAATGATGAATATCAAATTGATGAGATATTTAAAATTAAACAAGATGGCGAAATAAAGAAAATTTTTATAGGAAATTGGTCTCAAAAAAATGGATTTAATTTTGAAAAATTTCCTTCGTTCTATGAGAATAAATTTAATTTTGAATCTGCATCAATGAAAATTGGCGTTTATAAGGTAGATTTCCAATAGGGATGGAAAAGGGGCTCGAAAAATCGATTTTCGATTCTCGGAATCGATTAATCATTTCTGAAAGTCGATGTTTCGACTCTAAAGTCGACTTTTTAATTGTTTTCAATATTTTTATAAAAGGATATTCTATCCAGAAATTGCACGTGATATGGCACCGAGCATTAAAATAAAATATGAAAGTTGAGTATCAAAATAAAACATTAAAATTGAGGAATTAAGAATGCCACATATGTTCACTAACCGATCTTAGAAAGCGTGTTGATTGGTGTGTAATGTGCAGGTTTTAAAAGAAAGATGAAAGTCAATCAATGAAAACGTTACTAACTATATTACCATCGGATACAAGTATTGTAAGAAAAAATTCGAAGTCGTTCAGCGAGAATCGATTCTAATCGTCTTAAAAGAATATCAACTCGATTTTAAGGAGTCGATTATCAGTAAAAGATCGATTCTTGATGAAAACCAGAGTCGACTTTTCCATCCCTAATTTTAAATATAAGAGATAAGAGAAAATAATTAACACTAGGTGATAAGATTTATTATCATTGCTACACCCCGGGGGGGGGGGGGGGGGGGGCGGGGGGGGGGGGGGTATCGCCTAGTATTTTTAATTTCACCTTTGTAGCTGTGAATTCTCTTTTTATAGAATGGACCTGCAATTGTTTTGATTAATTTAAAAAAGAACGAAACCAAATACAGCGGAACTTTCCCTATTGTTTGGGAGATGGCAGCGCAGTCGCTCAATATAAGGTGCGATTTTATTTTTATTTATTTCTTAAAACACCATCTCTATGTTATTAAATTCTCCTTTAGAACAAATTATGTCCTTTTTGATGGGAATTTCGGCAAGCGTTTGGACAATGGCTCCTGGACCGGGATGGTGGGGAATCTACAAAGGAGAGAAGTCGATGCCATTTTCGCACTAATTCAGTCGAGTGTCCGAAGTCAAGTTGCGGACTTTTTAAAATGTGTCGAAGTTCATAAGTAAGTTTTAGGAGCATAGACATATTTTAATATGCATAAGGTGCGCGTCTCGAAAAACGGTTAGAACACTATTGACTACCGAGTTACTCGAGGCAGCAAGAGATGGCGTTAGTTTTTCCCATAGGAATACAAGGGATTTATTCCATTTCATTCTAGAGCTTCCAGCTAATTAATTAAGGGTAAAAAATTAATTATTTTTTAACACAATGATTACTAATATATCTATAAGATATAGAACGAATTTTTTAAAAATATCTTTTATTTAAGGTTGTTCGGACAGTACCTCGTAAGTCATAATAGAATCTAATTTTTTTTTTTATATAATTAGATATTACTTCATGTACCCGAAAAAAGATATAAGGGTGTGCCGCCGGGAGTTGAACCACGGATTCACCGATTTGCGCTCAGTGTGCCCTTACCACTAGACCACAGCACGGCATTCGGGTATATGAACTCAGTTGGAAAGCAAATTTAGCCCCCGAATGCCGTGCTGTGGTCTAGTGGTAAGGGCACACTGAGCGCAAATCGGTGGATCCCTGGTTCAACCCGGCGGCACACCCTTATATCTTTTTTCGGGTACATGAAGTAATATCTAATTATCTAAATCTCCGTTTCGCGGCTTACCTACGCGATGTATATAATATCTTAAATATTATATATAATTTCTTATTTATAAATTTTTTTTTTAATAAAATTAAAAATTTGAATGCCAAAATTCCATATTATAATTTAGTCGTGACCTATCATAGTTTATAATTGGATTAAGTTAATAATTTAATTACCAAAAATAATAAATGAATGACTTTCGACTTGAGCAGTTTTTCACGTAATATAGAACTGGCAACATTGCATTCATCAGCTATCTATTTTAAATCTTAAACGCCTTAAATTTTATTTTATTTAATATATTACAATGATTAATGCAAATCAGTTTAAACACAATGGACGATTTGCGAGAAAAAATATCGTTAAATGGAAAAAAAATGTAACTGACAGCTAGAAAAGAATATTATTTTATGCGGCGTTGCCAGGCTGGTCTCACTCTCGAGACTTCCTTATTTTTAAATATTGGCGACTGTCAATTTGGGGAATTTTTTTGACTTTCTTGTTAAAATATCTTTAAAAGCCTTCGGCAGAAACTCTTGATTTTATGTTTAACGTATTCCTCGGAAGTGAATTAATAAAATGCAAGTTTTTTTGTTTTTTGTATCTAATGCAGAGGTGGCTATATAATTCGATATGTGTGCGTTTCGTCGACACTCCCCATAGACTACATGTTAAATTTCAATTTTTTAAAAATTAATTACACGATAACCCTGCGTCAGATCTCCTTCAAAATTTTATTTTAAACGTATGTAATAGTGATTAATAACATATTAAAAAATTAGCTTTTAATCTAACAAAGTGCTTTAATGTCCGAACAACCTTAATGCGATTAATCTAAAAAAAAAAATTATTTTTTCATAAATCAAAAAAAGGGCTTCTATAAGTTGTATATATTTTAAATAGCTTTAATTAAAAAAAAATTTGAGGTCGATAGCTTCAAAATTGGCACCTCGAGACGCGCTCCATAACCTCTCTTTTGGGGCTTGTGACTATCTTTCATTACTTTACAAATTACTCGCGTTTTATGGAAATGCATTAACAATAACGTTAGATTAGATAACCATAGTAATTAATCGATAGAACTATTAAACATCCCTCATTTGTTTAGGTATATGCTCTTTATACAGAAGCCAAACGCTAAAGCAAGAATCAATTGGTACGCCTACTTGAATCCATTCCATTTGCAAGTGTGGCTCATACTCTTCTTGTTACTTCTCGTCCTTACACTAGCGAATGCCTTGATTTGCTGCCAAAACGAAGAGAAAAATTCGATAATAGAATGTTTCCTCCAAATTATTGGTGGACTATGCCAACAAGGTAAAGAATTCTTAAAATACACAACAAACAGGGTGTGCATTTTCATATAGGCTTAAATAAAAAAAAAAAAAAAAAACTAGCCGCGCCACCCGCCTTTGGTTCGAATATAGGCATATAGGCCTAATCACTAGAGCCCGGATGTTCATGGACAATCAAACCATAATATATGCATACAATAATAAACTATAAAATGATCAAATGTGCAAAAAAGAGTAAAGATATGCTCTATCACAAATTGAGTCGCATTTTATATACTTTTACTTTCTCTTACCTACAGTATATGTATATGTTAATATAGGCCTACATACATATACATGTATATAGAGAGAGAAAGTATTGGATTCATGTCAAATATTCGATGTCGAGATTTTGATGGAACTTAACGTTTTGTGGTCCCCTGAATCCAAAAAAGTGATTTTCGCGACATGGTCTCTCTGTGGGGTGTGTGTGTGTGTGTGTGTTCAATTTAAAGCATGAGGAATTGAGCTAGGAGGTTGAAATTTTACCCACCTAGAGCGTGATCAATATCGGCCTAAAAGTACTAGAACTTTACTGATGTACTTTTTCAGTTTTTTTCGATTTTCTCAAAATTCGTTTTAACAATTTTGATTAAAATTATTATTATTATTATTTATTTATTTATTGGCCTTCGGCAATTGATTAAAATTCAAAAATCAATTATTTTTTTAGATGCTCTTTAAAATGTATATTCTCATTTTGCCGTTGAAATCTTCTGAAGACCACTTTACTCTTGTACTTCATAGGAAAGATTGGAGAAATGGTTGCCATGGTAACAAAATATAAATATTTTCCCAAATTTTACAACTTGAATTCAACGGAAAGTAAATATATGTCAAAAAAAAAGCCCTCGGGGCTTGGTGTAGAGGTTAGCATGCTAACCTCGTATACCAAACGTCGCGGGTTCGGACCCCAGGCAGTCGGATGATTTTATTTAAAGCTATTTGGATACCAAATGGCTTAAATAAGAATGCCTGGACCCCAATATAGATAAATTCATAAATAACGCTTATCGTCAAAGTCTTATATGGCCTAAGCCGAAAAGACTGTGAGAATGTGTGTGTGTGAATATGAGTGTGAAAGAGAAAAAAAGTGTGAATGTTTAAAAAAAAAAAAAATCTGTGTGACAAGCATAGAACACAACTTTCGGTTACCGAAGGTGCTGTGCGTCATTTACACGAGATTTTTTTATAATAATGAACAATAAGCAATTTCTGGAAATTTTTTTGTTTAACGACATGCGTTTATCGGAGAGAAAACGTTCTTGAATGCAGAAAATGATCTTTGAAGTGACAGGCACATACTTGAAAGAAAAAAGGTTGAAATGTTGATCTTTTACATTTCCACCCTGTAAAGCGCAAAAGTTTGAAGATATTATAAATAATTTTTAATTTTTGACACATAAATTAGACTTTAAAAGCAACTATACAAAAATATTCAAAACATGATTTTTTCTTTAAAAAGAAATGTTAAAATATGCTTGAGGAGGCAATGGCTAAGCCGGCTAAGCTGAGGATTACGGAGTCCGAAGTCTCAACACGACTCGGGTTCGAATCCAGCTTGCGGCAAATAATTCAAACATCCTGCCCAAGTCTCCTCTTAGGGTAGGTAGGGGAATAGCCCCACCGTGGTATCACAAAGGGCCTAATTGGCCTAAGTGTGTTCCCTCTCTGGGAACGGCCACTTCAACCTAACCTAACCTAAAATATGCTTGAAAAATAAGGTTGTTTTGGTTAGCAATTAGCAAAACATGCATTGTGCATGGAATTTCTTCATAAAAAGTCAAAATAAGCACATTCGCCGAGGGTTATTTCGAATCGAATACTCATGCAAAATTTCAGCTTCTCTACAAAGATGCATTTGCATCAACATCCGGGCTCTAATAATCACATACCCAAAATATTTATTCCATTTCTAATAAGCCTCTGTATTTTTTCAGGGGTGACCAACACTGTTTTAAGCAACACTTTATTTTCCGGAACTTTATTAATTCTTGCCATAAATTCATTCTCTTATTTAATTTTTTATTTCTATTCCGCTTTTATTATCTCATCACTGGTTTCAAACGAAGAGATTTTGCCATATAAAAATTTAAAAGATGTTATATACATCGGAAATTACAAGATAGCAATTCATTATGCTACAAGTTTCGCTAATGATTTGAAGGTAAATATTCGCTTTCTGGTTTATTTGCTCTCTGTGTTCTTTTAGCCATCCTCTCGCTCTCTCTTGAGTCATTTAATAATTTAGGATCAAATGTTGCCACAAAAAAAGAAAAATGATTTATACATATCTTATGTCTCTCGCCAAAGTCTCAAAAAGGTGGGGATACTATTAACATGGGAAATATACAGGGTGTTGTTTGAAGAGTGTCCGATATTTTACAGGGCGATTTCTCAAGTATTTTCAAGATGAGGAGTTGATATAAGAATGATTATTGCAAATCGGTCTGTGAGTCTGTCTGTCTGTGTGTAACGATTATAAGCATGAAGGAAATGAGCTACTAGGTTGAAATTTTATATTTAAGCCAGGTACCCTCCCGGATATTTAAAATAAGCTTTTAAACCAAATCTCCTATAATATACTAGTACTTTACTGAAATACTTTTTCAGTTTTTTTTCGATTCCCTCAAAATTCGCCTCGATTTGATTAAAATTCAAAAATAAACTATTTTTTAGATGCCCTTCAAAAAGTATATCAGCAAAATTTTTCGTCAAAATTGTTTGAAGCACACTACTGATGTAGTATTTCAGATTTTTCAAATTCATTTCCGGCTCTTCCTTCCATAGAGCCAATTTTAAATCCCCAAATGGGGATTTGCATGATAATTTCGATTCCCTTAACTTTTTACAAATTTAAAAAAATGTTTTCCAATTGTTATGAAATTTTGTATTTATTTAGGATTCTCCATTGTGTATAAAATATCCAAATATAAGATTAATTTTCTGAAAAATAACCATACTGTAGTTTATTTGAAGCAGTCAACATTTAAAATACACAGAGCCTATAGAAATTTCGAATCTATGTAATTTTTTTTTACTTTCTCTTACCTCTATATATATGCTAATATATATAGAGAGAGAAAGTATTGGTTTCATGTCAAAAATTCGATGTCGAAATTTTGATGGATATACACGTTTTGAGGTCCCCTGAATCCAAAAAAGTGGTTTTCGCGACATGGTCTGTCTGTCTGTCTGTCTGTCTGTCTGTGTGTGTGTGAACAAAATATCTCAAGAACGAAAAGAGCTAGGAAGTTGAAATTTTATATTTAAGTTAGGCACCCCCTGGGACGTGACACGAAGCTTTTGAACAAAATCGACCAAAGAGTACTAGCACTTTACTGATGTACTTTTTCAGTTTTTTTCGATTTTCTCAAAATTTGCTCCAACGATTTTTTTTTAAATTCAAAATCAATTATTTTTTAGATTCTCTATAAAATGTATATTCTCATTTTGTGATTGAAATCTTCTGAAGACCACTTTACTCTTGTACTCCATAGAAAAGATAGGAGAAATGGTTGCCATGGAAACAAAATATAAATATTTTCCCATACTTATAAATTTTACATCTTGAATTCAATCGTACCCTACTGTCGGGAACTAAATACATGTCGACACAAAAAATCTGGTGTGGCAAGCACAGAACACAACTTTCGATTACCGAAGGTAAGAGAAAGTTGTGTGCTGTGCGCCAGTCCACACCAGATTTTTTACTATAAAATGCAAGTGGTCAAGTTTAGTCACATCAGATTTTTTAAGATAAAAATTCAAATTTAATCTTACTTGTTAGTTGTAGAGGACGCCACATACAAGTCTTTCTCTCTTTGGAATGGTCATAATTTAATTTAATTTTTCATAAGGCCAGATATACAGTAGAATCTAAAGGGTAAAATTCATTTTCATGAAATTTTTTGAACCATCATCCACATTTGGGCATTAAGAGACTAAAGTATTTTTCCTGGCCTCTCCATAACTATAAGAGTGAAAAATTTTTGCAAGTTGGTCAGGTGCGTGATAGATAGACTTGTCATTAAGTTTAGTTGGGTTATAAAGCGATCATCTTTTTGGATAACGAGATGTCACTTGCGATGAAAACTGACATTCTAGCCTCAATATGCCAGTTATATGCCCCTGGAAGGACCAGAGATGCCTCCTCTGGGCGCTTAATTTGCCCCGTTTTCGGCCCCAGAGGTGCATCTCTGGCCCTTCCATATAACTGGCATATTGAAGCTAGAATGTCAGTTTTCATCGCAAGTAATATCTCGTTATCCAAAAATATGATCGCTTTATAACCCAACTAAACTTAATGACAATGGGTCGTTTTGATAACTTCCCTACCCCAACATTAAAAT
This sequence comes from Euborellia annulipes, assembly GCA_023213315.1. Lineage (NCBI taxonomy): Eukaryota > Metazoa > Arthropoda > Insecta > Dermaptera > Anisolabididae > Euborellia > Euborellia annulipes. The sequence continues at coordinate 25,043 of JAKCPI010003017.1, forward strand.
AGCCTCCCTATGGGGAAATACATGGTGTTTGTCCTTCAGCATTAAAATAGCTGAAGGACAAACACCATGTATTTCCCCATAGGGAGGCTATTTTAATGTTGGGGTAGGTAAGTTATCAAAACGACCCATTATGGGATTTTCAGTCGATATGATGAAACTTTGAGGTAAAAATTTTCACAGAAGATATTGTTCGATTTGAAAAAAAAATTTATATCTGTAATGTCCATGTGGGTAGGCCATCTTTGCCGGGTATTACATTTCGCTCCGAAAAAAGTGGCAAAACGACCCAGCCTAGTGGATAGCTGAGTAGATCTCGTAAAAAGGAATGAAGAAAAAAGAGCACTTGCAGCTAGATTTATTTCGTTTATTAAGGCACTACAAGCCGACGTTTCGGTCAGTCTTCCGCCTACAATAGGTAACAGAAAGGAACGAGTGAATATTCAGTCAGTAAGAATTTTGTTTTCTTACATCACATGGAATAAGTGCTTCAAATAAATCTTCATTTCTTACTAGAGGAATTTTATTTTTTGCACTAAAGCTGCAGGTGAACTAGTAAACGGAATTAGTAGACATGACGTCATTTTCTGTACCAGTTCAAATAAGCATATTATTTGTTTCTTTTTTTCTTTTAGAAATCATCAGACCCAGTTATTAAAAAACTTTATAAAGAACATTTAGCGTCACAAAAACTGCCTGATTTCAACGAAGCTTTTAATAATTTGGAAACACAATCTGATTATGGCTTTATTAGTTTAGAAAAAGTCGTTTTATATAATTTCCAGCATAAAGATGTCGATCTAATTTGGTTTCCAGTTATGAATCGAATTTCATTTGTATCCACAGCAATCATAAAAGAGCATCCGTATAAAAAGTTCATTGATTTTAAGTAAGTAACGCAAAAATATTTGAACTCCTTTGCACCTAAAATGGCCTTTATTTCTTTTAGAATGCTCCGAATCTTAGAAGTTGGTCTTTTTGAAAGAACAATCAGACAATTTATGAAGGAAAAAGAAATCAAATTTGACAATGCTTTTACTTCTGTTGATATTAATAGCTTCATTTTACCGTTAATCATTCTGATATCGGGAATTGTTATTTCTTTAGTTATTTTCTTATTTGAATGTTTTCTTTTTAATTATAATATAAAAAAAATTATGCAAATGAAAGAAAAATTTTATAATCAAAAATTGTATCTCAAATAAACTTTGAAAAAAATTTGAATAAATTGATTTTTTTATTCTCTTTGAATTTTATTTAGAACAAGATTGGCTTCGGCGGGAGAGGTCCGCACACCTGAACCTAGGGCTGGACGGTAAACCGGTTTACCGGTAAAAACCGGTAAAAATTTTTTACCGAAAACGCGGTAACGAACCTCTAATTCGGTAAAAACCGGTTTTTTTTCGAAAGTCGGTAAAAACTTATTTTTTCGGACGGTAAAAAATTTTGGTTCCGCGAAAAAAAAATGTTCCGCGGGCGGCAAAAAAATGGCGTCTCTAAAAAAAAGGTAAAATATTTTTTCTGACGGGGAAAAATTTTGGTTCCGCGAGAAAAAATGTTCCGAGGCGGCAAATTCCGGTTCCGCGGGCGGCAAAAAATTGTCGTCTCTAAAAAAAAGGTAAAATATTTTTTTCGGGCGGGGAAAAATTTTGGTTCCGCGAAAAAAAAAATGTTCCGCGGCGGCAAATTCCTGTTCCACGGGCGGTAAAAAATTTTTACCGACTTTCGAGAAAACCGGTTTTTACCGACTTTCGAGGAAAACCGGTTTTTTTTTCATTATCGAGGTCGGTAATGAAAATCCATTACCGTCCAGCCCTACCTGAACCTCCTTTTTAGCTCTCACTGTACGTTGTACTAAGAGGGAGAGAGCTTATGCAGAGACTACGGTGTCTGTCTGTACGCATAAATAGTACGGCCTGAACTAAAGTTCGGAGGAAAATAATAGTTACATATACGTATTCAGCATAAAAAACTGATTCAGGGAAAAATACGTTTTGGGACCTAGCACTTCCAATTTTTGAGTTATTAATTCTTAAATTTACGATTTCTCCCATAGGAAATGTATAGAGAAATATTTATGTATTCTTTTCATTTGTGTATTCCATGAATGTAAACAAATCCTCAAGCAGGCACTGGTTTTTTCTTAAATATGGAGAAATAACCATTATTAAAATGTTTAATGTCAAGAAAATCCTCAGTATTTAAAACGTGCCTCGGAGCTCAGGGCTCCGGGCTCCGGTTTGCCCCCCTTGACTAGGAAAAAAAACTCAATGGAATAACACAACCGAAAATGAAATATACCTTTAAAAATAAAGGTATTGCCTATTGTTTGTTGTTTGTTATTGTTGTTGATTACTTTAAGACAAGTGGCAAGGGAAGTGGTCGGTCTCTGCTCTGCCGGGGGACTTCGCGGCAGCCCGAGGTCTTCCTCTGAGTCTTCAGCACTCGAGACTCCATGGCTGGCTTACGCTTCGCGTGCTACCCCCTCTGCTATTAACACTGGCCTGCCGACGACCACGAACTGCTGAAGCTAATTCGGCCTGCAAAATAATTAAAACACTATTTGATTATCAATTGAATAAATATAACAATTCGTAAGAATAATGATTAATTATTTTAAATAAATAAAAAGACGCAACAATGTAAGTTATAAACAAATTTAATTTAATAATATGTTTTGCCTCCGGGCTTGGCGTAGTTGGTAGCGCGCCTGCCTTGTATACCAAGGGTCGGGGGTTCGGATCCCAGGCAGTCCGATGATTTTATTTAATCCATTTGGATACCAAAATTATTTATCTATTTAAAATAACTAATTTTTTATTTTTAGACACGCTAAATGAATTTGTAAAATAAAATCTAGCCTTAACACTCCAATAGTCGCACCCTTGAATATTTTTTTTTTTTTTTTTTTGGAAGCATAAAGACTGCTTTTATTGTCGAAAAAAAAAAATAAAAAGAATCCAAGAGTTAGTTTGATCGTATTTTATTCCAGTCACATATTTCTAATGGAAAGAGGAGATTTTCAATTTAAACAAAAAAAAAAAAAAAGAAAAAAATTCCTAGCTGCGTGCCTCGGTGATGTCATAAGAATGAAGGGGTGGAGGGGGGGGAGAGTTAAAGGGAATTAAAAAGATTCCCTAGAATAATTACAAATCCGCAAGTTGTAATTGTTTTTTTAAAAGAAAAGACAAAAATACAAATGAATAAATTCCTGATAGGATTTGGGATATCAAACGTAAATAAACAAATAGGTCTGTTAGAAAGCGAATTTACTAAACCCTGGAGATCCGGGGTTTGACTCCCTTATTCACTTAAATAAATATCAACAAGACTAATGCCGGGTTTAACGGTTCGTTAAACGCTTTTGGCTCTTTAAACCTTCCACTAAATAATTTTAGATTGCAAGAACCTATTTAAAGGTGATTGATTCGTAAAAGCTGTCTTTAAACTAAACGGACCTTAAAACTATAAAGTATCCACTAGCCTGATTTGTTTCATTGAAATAAAAAAGAATTCAGTGACTATATTATTACGGGAGAGAGGTAAGATTAATTTGAGTTTTCTTTAGTTTCTGAAACGTATTAAGCGATATTATTAATTATTATAACGGTAGATATTCATCTGACGAAGAGATAAAGTGAGGTTATAGTATATTCCCAGTTTTTTTTAACATCTGACAGTCAGACCCAAGGACGTATATAAGGGGGTCCGAGGGGCACGGGCCCCGCACGGTCCCCGAAATTTCTCAAATACAGATACAGGATATACAGACACCAGCGAGACTCGCCCCCCCCCCCCTCCTTCCGAAATGTTAGATTGGTCCCGCAGCGCGAAAAAAATATAGTTCCGCAAAAAACAAATTTTCCTCATAGGGTGGAAAACTAAAAAAAAAAAAAAAAAAGTTAAAATGATTTTTTTTCCGCAGGATGGAAAACTTTGAGTTCTGTAAAAGAAAAAATGTTCCGCAAAAAATTTCGTGTGAAAAAATTTAGTTTCTTAAAAAAAAAAAAAAACATTTTCCGCAGAAAAATTTTTGAGTTCAGCCCCCCCCCCCCCCGAAAAAAAATTTCTATATACGCTCCTGGTCAGACCCTATATATGAAATATATAGAGAGAGAAAGTATAAAATAAAAAAAAAAAAAAAAAAAGTATAAAATTCTGAGCGATCCCCACTTAACTATTTTTTTTTTTTTTTTTTAAACATTCACACTTTTTTCTCATTCACATTCACACAGTCTTTTCGGCAACTTAGGCCATATAAGACTTTGACGATAACCGTTGTAATTAATATATCAATTTGGGGTTCAGGCATTTCTATTTAAGCCATCTGGTATCCAAATGGCTTAAATAAAATCATCGGACTGCCTGGGTCCAAACCCGCGACGTTTGGTATAGGAGGTAGGCACGCTACCTACTACGCCAGACCCGGGGGCTTTTTTTTTAATATAAGAAAATGTAAATGTTATGAAAATTAAAATGGACCTTAAATAAGTGAAAAAAAAAAATATTTAAATTTTGCATACCTATTCTATAAAATACGGTGGGCATTAATAAGTTAATGACAGGGCCGCAGCAAGGAAAACTTGCGCCCGGTTATTTAATTTAATAAATAATCAGTTGTTTTTTCAAATTCCTTTTATATATATTAAAAATTAGTTACCTTGAAGAAGTACTCGCAGAAACCCAAGTCTTCTGTCTTCAAAATCTAACCTACACCCAATCCCCTCTGTGGCTCAGTTGGCCACCTAACTCTTCAGTGGAGAGCCTCTTCTTTCTTGAGACGATCGCGAAACACGAACACTCCCGATAGACAGGTAAGTCTATATTTCAAAAAAAGTTATCGACAACGGAACGGTGAAACGCGCCCACACCCAAGTAAAGTTGAAGAAGAAATGAAAATAGAAAAAACGGTGTTAGGATGCGAATCCCGGTAAGTACAAGACCGGAGTCAAGGACCTGAATGCCTCAGTAAGAGTGTGGTGAGGGTCGGAATGTATAAAAAAGCTAAACAACACCTATCCTATCCAGAGCGCACCACTCCGCCTCTAGCCTACCCTCTACTAAAACATTCAGGCCAAGAATCCAGTGGACGACCGGTTTTCGATTGAAAGATTTAGATAATCTTTCTTGCAAAAAACGCGTTAATAGAGAATCCTCTTTTTTCTCCTGAACATCAGTCAATTAGGGAATAGACATTCTTTTCTGGGAATCCCTATCCTAATCGCCTAACTTTGCAGTGCCCCAATCACTGCCGTCCTATTTCGGAACAATGGGGAAAGAATAACAACACCTATGCCAGTATAAGAACATCGTTCCCCAATCGAAAAACATTCAGTTGATACTCAGAGGATCCTGAGGCCTAGACCCCCCCCCCCCTCCCCCAAAAAAAAAGAAAGAAAGCGTGAGCGCAGAAATGTTTTATCTCCCCCTAGATTCTATATAATGTAGTATATCTAACTTAAAGGATTATGTGTATTTAACATTTAAAATAAGCTGAAAAAGAAAAAAGATAGAAAGAGATGAAGAGATACCCCAATACACATATCCTTCCTATGACTGATAAACCTAAAAGCTAAACACTTTGTTTTGTCTCATGAAGATGATGTCCCACGGTGGATGTTTTAATTTGCATTCGTAATAGAATACAAATTTTACAAGAAAACCTACTTACATACACATCCATTGTTATCCCACGATGTCTTCAATCGATGAATTGGGGCTCTGAAAAAAAATGGTTAAATTAAGGAATCTGGAATGGAGAAAGAAAATGTTAATACATCCTATTTTTATTTTTTAATCTATCTAAAATAAGTTATTAAAGTCGAATCAAAAAAAATAAATAAATTTTGAAAAAAACCTAAATATATCTAGCTCTGCGCCCCGCTAATAAAAATATACAAGCCTTAGTTGTACTGCAGGTGCTGGAAGCGCAGTTTGAGCTCTGAAGACAGGAGCAGCTAGCAGGTTGATGAGACGTGAAGGCTGGTGATGACTCTTCTTACACTGTTTGCCATCTGAAAAATAAAAAAATAATATAATAAATAAATTTATTCTATTTAAGGTATATTTTTCAAGAGAGTTAGGGTAGGGGGATGGTCTTAAGCCCCAGTGGTCATTGATCTTCAATAATATTTTATAAAGAAAAATTGTTTAATAATACTTTATATCAGGGAAATTGATTTAATTAAAAAAAAATCTTTGACTATCTATTTTCTTTATATAATTATTGCCTAATGTAATGTAAATGTATAGAGTGTTACATAAATAAATAAAATGTATTAAAGTTTTAAATTATCAAGTGAGTATTCATTCATACCTAAATGTATAGGCATAAAATTGGGATGACTTAACTTGTTGAAATTGTAAAGAAAAAATTTAATTCCTAACAATAACATTTAATAAAAAAATTCTATCATATAGACCAGGGGTGAACAACCTTTTAATTAAAATGGTCATTGTACTAAAAAAATTATATATAAAAAATAATTAAAAAAAAAAATTATAAAAATTTTGAATAAAATATTGATTAGTTATATATTTTTATAAATTTTAAAATAAATTAATGAAAAAAAAATTAAAAAAAAATTAATATAATTATTCAAAAATGTGTTGAAAACCCATTAAACATATAGTGGGCCTGAGAGGCCCTCCTTGTGACTTTGCGTTTCAAAAAAAGCTTGTGCGTTCTAAGGTTAAATAAATACACTAAACGAATGACGGACCGATAAACTTAGAGGCTCGACTTGTACTTCCCTAGAGCAGGCCTAAAGGCTAGAGCACATTTGGGCGACGCGACGCGACGCGACGCGACACTTTTTTTCGTCGAGAGAAGTTTACATAGATTCCAACAGGAAGGCGCACACTTGAGCGTCGCGACGCGACGCGTCGCGACGCGACGACGCCCAAATGCTCAGGAGGGCATTCAAGCGTCAATTGTCGCTGAGCGTCGCGTCGCGTCGCCCAAGTGTGCGCCTGTTGGCGAAGCTAGGCGTCAGATCTATCGTCTTCGTGCGCTTTCGTGGACTCTCGGTAATGATCGGAGCCCTTATTTCCACGTGCCGATTTAAGTGAACTGAGAGGAGCATATGGTTGGTTCTTCATGAATTGCAGCAAGAGTGCGTTAACAAGGTATATTTAAAAGGTAAATATTCAGTATACAGGCCTATATAAATAGGGCTATATCATTTAATAAATAGGCTTAATAAAAAATAATTTTTTCCGGCATTTAGACCCCATACCTATTTATTTCTATTAATTGATATCCAATTAAATTGATAATAAAAAACAATGATTGATATTCAAAAACACATTATATTTTAGCAATTGTATATTGAATTTCTTGGTTTCTTATTTTTTGTTTTACTTATGTTTTTTACGACATTTGAGAAATTTTTAGATCTAGTCCTTATTTACTTAAATAAATAAAATAAAAAAGAAAAATAAATTTAAAAAATTATATAAATAAAAAAAATTTTAAAAAGTACATCATCCTCCCCTCTAAGAGGGATCCTACTATTATAAGGTCTTCCTCTGACGATGACATTTTGTTAAATGAGTTTTGAATTTTCAAATACAATCCGTCGTTGCGAAAGAAAAAACGTCGCCTAAGTGTGCGAGCTCACAAAGTTTCGCTTCGCTGCGCGCCGCGACGTCGCGTCGCGTCGCCCAAATGTGCTCTAGCCTTAAGTCTCTCTGCACAACCCGAACTTAAAGAGTAAAAATTATTCCCATTTATATTTCACAGAGATATTTTTAATTGAAATCCTAAATTGATAAAAATTTTGATGTTCGCCGAAGGTGAGCAAGGGACACAGGCTAGGCCCAAAGCCCATTGAAGGCGGGTATTGCAGCTAGTTTTATATAAAATATTTCACTTTTTAATGTCACACAAAAGATGAGCTGACTTTCAAAATTACTGATTTTAATAAGAAATTAAACAGCGAAATAGATTTTTTTTTCAATTAAAAAAAAATAAAAATATCTATATATATAATAGCGGTGTGTCCGTCTGTCCGTCTGTCTGTCTGTCTGTCTGTCTGTCTGTCCGTCTGTCTGTCTGTCACGCTCTGTTTGACCAACTTCCCATTGGAATTTTGAAACGAAATTTTGCAGTCTTATAGAGGACGTTATAGAGAGTCCCGGAAAAATACTCGGGTCCCAAAATTCCTATAACTTTTTGAGTTATTAATTCCTAAAGTTACGATTTCTCCCATAGGAAATGTATAGAGAAATATTCAGGTATTCTTTGAAGTTGTGTATTCTATGGAGGTAAACAAATCCTCAAGCAGGCACTGGATTGGAATACGTAGTAGTAATAATAATTTTCTTGCCCACGGGGCGTGGTGTAGAGGTTAGCGTGCTAACCTCATATACCAAACGTCGCGGGTTCGGACCCCAGGCAGTCCGATGATTTTATTTAAGCCATCTGGATACCAGATGGCTTAAATAAAAATGCCTGGACCCTAATATATATAAATTCATAAATAACGGTTATCGTCTAAAGTCTTAAATGGCCTGAGTTGCCGAAAAGACTGTGTGAATGTGTGTGTGAGTGTGAGTGTGAATGAGAAAAAAGTGTGAATGTTTAAAAAAAAAAAAAAAAAAAAATAATTTTCTTTTTATAATTAAGAAAAGGTGAGGGTCCGCCGCAGGCGCCCGAGCCAGAGGCTGGGGGTCCAGGGGCGTAGCCCCCGTCTAGACTGTCCAGCCCGTTTCTCATATTTAAGGCGATGGTCCGCCGCAGGCGGGCCCGAGCCAGCTGGTGGGGGGTCCAGGGGGGTAGACGCGAAGCCCGCCGAAGGCGGGCGGCGCGGCTAGTTTAATTACTAATTATGATAGAAAAGTTAGAGTATTTGTTAAGAAAAGCATGGGGTGGGGGAGGAGAGAGAAAAAGAGAAACGCACTTCCCATTTGATTAAAGAAAAACATGTTTTTTTTGTTGTTTTTTTTTTTTTAAAAACATTCACACTTTTTTCTCATTCACACTCACATTCACACAGTCTTTTCGGCAACTGAGGCCATTTAAGACTTTTTACGATAATCAGTATGTTTAATATATCAATTGTGGGGTCCAGGCATTTTTATTTAAGTCATTTGGTATCCAAATGCCTTAAATAAAATTATCGGACTGCCTGGGGTCCGAACCCGAGACGTTCGGTATAGAAGGTAGGCACGAAAAACATGTTAATAATATTGATTAATAAATAGGTTTTGTTTTTAAATTTTATCTATTAAGAAAAATAGTATTTTAGTTTATTAAATGGGGTTGATCTATACCCTCTCCCTCCCTGTGGTGTTATACTTAATCAGAGTATTATAATTATAAATTGGATAATATTATGAGTATATTAAAAAGAGAAAAAAAGTGAAAATATATTAAGCTTATATATGTAATATTGCGATCATGTCAAAAATTCGATGTCGAGAATATACTCGTTTTGAGGGTGCCTAATTCAAAAAACAAGTGGGTCCCTCAAAATGCTCAGTAGGGGTGTTTGTTTGTTCAAATCTATTTCGACACAAAAAATCTGGCAAACAAGTACAGAATGCAACTTTAAATTACCGAAAGTAAGAGAAAGTTGTGTAGTGTGCAATAACTTACACCAGATTACCTCTCCCCCTCACTGAAAAACTCCTCTGGATCCGCCCTTGTTAAGGGGAGGGAGAGAGAACATACCCCAATTGATTGGAGGAAAGAATTTTATAAAAAAAATATAATTTTTATTTTGAAATTTTATTTATAAGAGTAATTTGGTGTCTAAGAAGGGGTGGATTACACCCTCTCTCATCCCACTTTATTAATACCTTAATAATTAGATGATCAAACGGGGAGTCGTGAATTTGGGGGGTGAACGAACGTCGTTTTTGCACAAATAACAAGAAATAGATGAAATTTAAGAAATTAAAAAAATATTTAATTAGTAGCTAATTATAATAGAAGAGTTAAAAGTTTTTTAAGAAAGTCATGGGGTGGGGGAGGAGAGAGAGAAAAAGAGAACGGACTTCATTTGATTAAAGAAAAAATGTTAATAATAGTGAATTAATAAAGAATTTTTTGTTTTTAAATTTTATCTATTAAAAAAAAATAATATTTTAGTTTATTAGAAGGGGGTGATTTACACCCTCTCACTCCCTGGGTGTCATACTTTATCAGAGTGTTATAATTACAAATTGGATAATATTAGGAGTATATTAAAAAGAGAGAAAAAAAAAAGTGAAAATATAAAAAAAATATAAAATGTTAGTTAATCCGTTATGCAAATGAGATAAGGAAATATTTCAATACCTTAATGATAAGATGACCAAACGAGTGGATGAACGTCTTAATTGCACAATTAACACAACACTATATAAAAGTAAATAAACACACGCGAGAGACGAACGGAGTGACTCATGACACGACTCGAATTCAACTAGAGACAGGCAAGCAGAGAGAGATAAATAGCATTGCTCTCGAAGCGCCCAAGTAAAATTATCAAATAAATTCTCTATTTATAAAAATACTTTTCATTTGCAAACAAACTAACGGGAATTTATTCTTTTGGGAATAAAATCGATATCTCTTATATTAAATAACTATTAAAAGACTCACTTCTTTTACACACCCCTAAAACTCACCCTCTATTAAATAAAATACTTCTAAGCGTAATTTTTTGTATTTATTTATTTATTAAGGACAGGGGCGTATATAGAATTTTTTTCGGGGGGGGGGGGCCTGTTCACAAAAATTTTTCTGCGAAAAATTTTGTTTTTCGCGGTACCATAATTTTGATTTTGCGGAACCAAAATTTTTTTTCTATCCGCAAAAATATTTTACCTTTTTTTTAGAGAAGCAAAATTTTTTCCACCAGCGGAACCAAAATTTTTTCCATGTGCCGTTCGCGGAACATTTCACTCTTTTGCGGAACCTGGGATTTTCGTGCTGCGGGGCCGAGCAAACATTTTGGGGGGGGGGGGGGGGGCGGAGACCTATTATTGTCTCTATATCCCTATAGGACTATATGCATTTAGAAAATTTCGGGGGAGGCCCGGGCCCCTCGGCCCCCGCCTTATATACGCCCCTGGATTCAATAAATAACACATCTCTACTTACAGCCAAAATACTGACCCCCCAAATTAGAGCGCCCCTGGACAAATTCCAACGCCCCCCCTCCCTAGAGCGGGCGCTGTGCCATAACAAAAAAGAAAAATATTTAATATTGTTTTTTAGATAAGTTTGTTATTTTTTTTTTTTTTGTCTTCATTACATTTATTTTTATGAATATTACTTTTTTTTTTTGTAAAAATTTGAACGCTGTCAGCGCCCCTTTCTTTATTGCGCCCGGGACCGGCGCCCCTTCGCCCCCCCCCCCCCCTTGCTGCGGCCCTGGTTAATGATACTGTAATTCATTAAACAATCAATATGAAATTTCTCACACATTTCTAAGTAAATTTAACACAAATCCATATCATTTTAATAAATAATTACAATTTAAATAAAACAAAGACAAAAATGTCAAAATTGTATTTATTAAATCCAAATTTCTAAAATTTTAAATTTAATCTTCCCATTTCAGTTTTTCTCTGTCTATTCTATTGGAAATTCTTATAAATTGTGTGAACACAAGTACTTACTCGATACTTTTCTTTCGATACCAAATACTTTTGGAATCGAGTACCAAGTAAGTATCGGTCAAAAATACTCGTATCGATACTCGGTCCACGATTAATTAGGCCTGAAGAACATTAACGACCATTTGTTCTTGTTTACAACAAGGGCGGATCCAGAGGTGTTTCTCGGGGGGGGGTAATCTGGTGTGACTCGTCGCACAGCACACTTTTTTTTAAATTCGGTAATTTAAAGGCGCATTCTGTACTTGTGTGTCAGCATATAAATACACATCAAATTTTTAAGTATTAATTTTAAAAATTTTACATTAAAAAATACATTTTTTTGCGAAAAAAAGGTATTTTTTTCGAATCTCGGGGGGGGGGGGGGGGGGGGTAATTACCCCCTTTACCCCCCCCCCCCCCTGTATCCGCCCTTGGTTTACAATAGAAATAAGTGGAATGGTTTGTCATGCTGTATTTTAATTTTTATTATAGGAGTGTTTAACAGGGGAAACACCTTGAAAAATTATTATTTTTTGAGTAGTACCTCTAAAATTGAATTTTTTTCTTGTTAGTCGTAGTTGATTTTTTTTTTTTTTTTTTTTTTCAAGAACTTGATGTTTTATGCCTGTAGAGATTTAAAAATATTCGCAGGGACTTTGCAGCCAGGAGATTAAATAAAAAATTTTTATTTAATTTCTTATTAGGAGAATTTTTAATTATAGACCACATTTTTGTATTAAATATTTATTAAAAATATATAAATACTGTACAACGTTTCAACTGCTTATTCTGCAGCCGTTATCAAGCACTGTGCACTTGCTCCGACTCAAGTGAACTGACTAATTTCTATTTGCCGACGTTTCGGATATGTACAAAAATATTATGATATACTTGCAACTCGGAGGTCTCCAATGATGAAGGTCGTGATTGGCGACCGAAACGTCAGCAAATAGAAATTAAATAAAAAATTTTTATTTAATCTCCTGGCTGCAAATTCCCTGCGAATCAGCACTTGCTACAGTTTTTGCTTATCTTTAATTGTACGAAAAAATTGACCGATACGAGTAAGTATCGATACTTTTCAATCGATACCGAGTAGGTACTCGATATTTTGCGACCGATACCGGTATCGAGTAAAAGTATCGATACCTCAGTGGTATCGTTTCATCCCTACTTATAAAAACAAAATTTTGAATTAAAATGCAACAAGATTATGTCGAGTTGCCTCTCAAACAGAAAATCGACACTTTTGTCTTTATTTTATTTAAATTGTAATTATTTATTAAAATGATATGGATTTGTGTTAAATTTACTTAGAAATGTGTAAAGATATTTCATATTAAATGTTTCTTAAATCAGAGTCTCATTATGTTAGATTAGAACAGGTATTTTTAAGCAGAAACAAAATATTACGTTAATTTTTTTTTTTTTTTTGTTGACGTGCAGTGTATTTTAATTTACGGGAATTAATTTTCGAGTAAATTTAAATAAAAAAAATATCAATTTATTTGCGTAAAAATTATTTTATGTAAACATTATTTTGCCTGCAAATCTCTATATAATAATCAATCAATAAGTTCTAATTGTAAATATTCAGGTGCCTTCGATATATCAAACTCGATTGGGATTTTCAAATATTTGTATGTCAGTTTCCATAGTATTTATTAGATATTTGGATTAACTTGGCAGGTTGCCGACCCCTGTTTTAAAGGGAAGGCATATGTATTTGGGATCCGTATTTAGGAAAACCAAATAATCATGGAGGCCATCGAAGGTAATATTTAAAATAAATTCATTAATGAATGGAATTTCTTTATAATTGATAGATAGGGTGGATAAATATACATACAATACAGTAATATAATTAATGAAATATGTGTGTTATTCTCTTTCATTTAATATTTGATAATAATGATGACATGAAAATATTTTATCCATTTTACTTTTTTTTTTTTTTTAGAATTAATTTGAATTATGATATGAAAATTGCCAGCTCATCTCTCTATCGAGCTAAAAATAAAAAAAACTCTCCATTCTAATTGGAATTATATATGAATTTACTACTCTCTATTATTATAGAATAGGCCTCAAATATCGTTTATTAATAAACTAGCTGCACAACCCGCCCCTCGGCATTTAAAAGGCAGAAAAAATGAACCAATACTTTCTATCTCTCTATATTAGCATATATATAGAGAGATAAGAGAAAGTAAAAATGAATTAGAAGAAAACAAATTGCATGATTTACTCACCAAATGAAGGATTTCTGGGGTTGAGATCGACGAACGCGGAGACGGAGCTGCTAGCTGGGGCGACCCCCTCGGCCTTACTAAACCAATGCACCTCAGCTATTTAGGTTTGAAGCCGTTCTGGACCTGCATGAACAAGAATAAAATCATGTAGAAACGTATAACTATATCGCTCATTTGCTGCAAGAGTGTCATAAATCAGTTTCTCAGAAAATCAAAAATATCTGGTGTGACTGGACTCACATCACAAAACATTCTTTTACCCTTTGGAACCCCTTAGTTAACTTGAAGCAAGGGGGGTAAAGGGAGTAATTACCCCCTCCCCGAGATTTGAGAAAAATATTTTTTTTTTGGGAAAAAAATTGTATATTTAATATAAAGTTTAAAAAACTAATACTTAAAAATTTGATTTGTATATATATATTCTGGTAAACAACTACAGAATGCATCTTTAAATTACCGATAATAAGAAAAAATTGTGTGCAGTGCGACCAGTCACACCAGATTACCCTCCCCCCGTGAAACTCCTCTGGATCCGCCACTGACTTGATCACAAAAAAAAGTAAAAAAAGTCAATTGATTCAAAATTTCCATAGGCTCTGTGTATTTTAAATAGGAACCGACCGATTATTCGGTTTCGGTTGCGATTTCGGCCAGTTTCGGCCAAAAATCATGGTTTCGGCCAAAAAGTAGCCGAAACCTGAGTCTGAAAAGATGGGATGAGACTCGCATGCAAAAAAAAAAAGTCAAATGATTTGCACTTGGGGGAGAAAAAATTTAGTCTCCCTAAAAAAAAGGTAAAATGATTTTTCACGGGAGGGGAAAAAAATTTTCAAAAAAAAAAAAGGTAAAATGATATGAATTTTTTTATAGGAAATACAAGTTTAAGTTTCGGCCGAAACTAAGATTTCGGCCGAATATTCGGTTTCGGCTGAAAAACTTGTTTCGGTCGGACCCTAATTTTAAATGTTGACTGCCTGAATAAACTCTGGTTATTTTTCAAAATTTTAATCTCATATTTGGAGATTTTATACACAATAGGGAATCCTAAATAAATACTAAATTTCATAAGAATTGGAAACAATTTTTTAAAAATGTGTAAAAAGTTAAGGGGACCCCCTTTTGAATTGAAATTAACATGCAAATCCCCAAATGGGGATTTAACATTGGCTACGGAAGGAAGAATCGGAAAATGAAATTGGAATACATCATTAAAGTGTACTTCAAACAATTCCCTTAATACTTTATTTTAAACACTCACATAGAACGGATCATTTGGCGGAATGCACTTTTCAAAACGTGTATTTTCATCAAATTCTCGTCAACGAATTTTTATCATGAATCTAATATCAAAACATAGCATAGGCGTAGCCAGAAATTTTTTGATGGGGGGTTTTGGGATTATTTCTCCCCCCCCCCTCCCCGACTAATAGGGCAGTATAGGGCGTCTAATGAAATATATGACTAGCCACTTACCCCACCTTCGCTTCGCCCCCCCCCCCCCTCGAGGTGGCTCGGGCCCGCCCTTCTTAATTAAGTGCCGCAATTTTTCAATCAACTCGGTATCAGGCAATAAAAAATGCAAATCTCTTAATTTTATGTATCTGGGCCACAGATCATACAATCAAGATGGGACAGCTCCAGGTTAAAAATTGTTTATAAGTTTAGCGCCCTCTATACGCGTGTCGACCTATTATTTTGCGCGGGAGACCCGTGGCTCAGAGAGAAGACATTAGCTTCTCGTGCCTAAGGTCTCGAGTTCGCGTCCCGTCCCAAGCGAGAAAAATTTATTTAATTTGAATTGGCTACTAATCATTTGAAATTAATAGGGATGGGGTCTAAATGGCCTTAGATGCCGAAAAAGACCTTAAATAAATTAAAAAAAAAAAAGTGCACGAAAAATTTAATTTGTTTCAAATACTGATGTGATAGTTGCACAGGAAAACTTCGTCCAATCCGTTTTGAATTTTTGATATTTATTCAATATTTTCTGTATATTAATCAAGGGCGGATCCAGAGGTGTTTCTCGGGGGGGGGGGGGGGTAATCTGGTGTGAATGGTCGCACAGCACGCAATTTTTTCTTTATTTCGGTAATTTAAAGGCTTATTCTGCACTTGTTTGCCAGAATATAAATACAAATCAAATTTTTAAGTGTTAATTTTTAAAATTTTTCATTAAAAATAAATTTATTTTTGAAAAAAAGTATTTTTTTCAAATCTCGGGGGGGGGTAATTAAATCCTTTACCCCCCCCCCCCTCTATCCGCCCTTGATATTAATATATATGTTTATCGGTATGATAAAATAAAAAAAAAGATTAAAACAATTATTTGAAAATGAACAGTAAATGAAAAAAAGAGAAATTAGTGTTAAAAAAATTTATTGCAAATTGTAAAAAAATTATAATTAATCTGCAAAGGCTGGGCGTGGATGTTTTCAGTGTTGCCTCTTCCTCTTCTTGGACATTGTCATCTATGTAGTCTAGATTTTTCTCCTCTTTAATTATTCCTTTATTTGAAGGGTGCAAGAAATCTACAAGTAAATTGGCAAAAAAATTTTTATTATTTTGTTTAGAAAATTAGGAGGTTTCACCGAATAAAAAAAAATTAACTCCCAGTAGATTGTTTGGCTTGGATGTTGCGTGTATTTTTTCTTCTTGCACAGTGTAACAACAAATCGGTGAAAGAATAACTTGCTTGAGAAGCTTAAGTTGCAAATTATTTTGGAATTGGGTGTCATTGAAATGCCGTTGGCAAACCCTATATCCTCTGTTATTAATCTGTCTTGCAGTAAATGAAATTAATTCGTTTAGATCTAGATTTTGAAGACACTGGCGGAGAAGCGTTTCTTTTGCAGGAAAACAAAATAATTTACCCCATATCTTTTCAGGCAAGTATTTTGTAAAGCATCCCTTGACAATGCATCGAAACTGGATTACGATTATATATTAGTTTTGAGAAAAATGAGTTTAAAGTCTTGTTTTTTTTTTCAAATTTCAAATTTTTTATATAAAATACATTGATTCTGATGAATCGAATATTTTTCAGGGTTCCCCACTGTTTTTTTTTTTGGGAGGGGGGTAATTAAAAAACCCCATTGTGGACGGTCACATATTTAAAAAAAAAAAATAAATAATGAAATAATTAAGAACTTACTTCTTTCTTTCCCATTTTAAAAACACGTAGAGCATATAGAATGCGAAGGGCAATAATTGCGGGTGAATAATTGAGTAGGGCACGTTACAATTTTATTATATTCAAATTTATAATGTTTTTTTTTTTATTTGTTTATTTAAACTCATGAAAAAATGTTATATTGTTGGCGAATGGAACGAACTCTACAGGATAAATTTTTAACTAGTCTAGTATTGCCATCTAGCCACATATCAGACAACTAAAAACTTATAAACATTCTTCCCATAGAGCTGTCCCCCCCATGATCTGGGCCTAAAATACGAAGGTGTTCATCTATTTGTTTCTCTTGACCAGATTCCCATCTCAGATCTCTTTAAAGGTAGACTTTGGCTTGCGCGGACGGCGGACGCGGGCACCCGCGACAATGACGTCATGCCACAACTTCTCGTCCGTTGAGGGTCTTTCGCTATGGAGGTCAGAATTGCGCGCCTATATAGATATATTTATTTATTTATAACTTTCGCGTCAGTGATTGTCAGTTATAATCTTTTTATAATTCATTGTATTACATTTTTCATGAGATTTGGTTTACTAACTAATATTTTGTTGTTAAAAAAAATTGATATAATAAGCTATACATTTCTAAAAAATTATTTTCAATTTTTTTTTTTATTATTTATTTAAGGCTTTTTTCGGCATTTAGACCCCGTTCGTATTTATTTGTTTTAAATTTTATTTATAGGCAGTTGGTAATTTTATTACTTGTCAGATACTTTTTAAAGACGTTCATAAAAAAAAATTCATTAAAATATTTTGTTAAATAAGAAATTTAAATACAGTATCGCGTTTGAGTGCGGAAAAAAATTATCGCCAGGGTAGCTAGCTATCTTTTTCGGCTGTTTGATTTAATAAAAATTAATTTTGTAAATTATTTTATTTGAATAATAATTTATTTTAATTCCCTTTCCACTTTTTTATTCATATAGTTTATTTAATTTCACTATCTAATAAAAAAAAATTATTTAAAAAAACATAAATATTGTATTTAAATGAAATAATTTATAAATTCTGAAATTTTTTTTTTAAATCTTTATAGAGCGGGCGCTGGAGGTAGTTGAGTATGCAAAATCTGAGGACCGAATTCTGACAATGGATTTGGGCTAAGAATAGCTCCCAGAATAAGGATCCAGTTCTTGCCGGGCCAATTTTTGGTACAATTTTTTTTTTACCCCCACCCCTGTTATTTCCATAGGAAATCAATGGAATGCATGCTAAGATGACGTGAAGACGTGCAATTATGGTCAAATTCGAGTACTTAAAACCTCAAACAATGAAAAAACTGTCTTGTCAGCAACTGAGGGGATCCTCTAGAGTCCCCTGAGAAGTACTATCTTGCTTCCAGTTGTGGTGGTCCCCTGTAACCCCTTCATCTCTTTTCTCTCTCTTTGTTATAAATTTAAATATACGGCTTTAACACCATGCCAAATTGTGGGGACCGGCAATTGTGTTCATAATCCACTACCTGGTATCCCAATCAATGAAAAATACTATCTTGCCGCCAACTGCGGTGGTCCCCTTTAACCCCCTTTACCTCTTTTCTCTCTCTCTGTTATAAATTTAAATATACGGCTTTAACATCATGCCAAATTGTGGGGACCAGCAATTATGTTCATAATCCACTACCTAGTATCCCAATCAATGAAAAATACTATCTTGCCGCCAACTGCGGTGGTCCCCTTTAACCCCTTTACCTCTTTTCTCTCTCTCTGTTATAAATTTAAATATACGGCTTTAACATCATGCCAAATTGTGGGGACCAGCAATTATGTTCATAATCCACTACCTGGTATCCCAATCAATGAAAAATACTATCTTGCCGCCTACTGCGGTGGTCCCCTCTAACCCCTTTACCTCTTTTCTCTCTCTTTGTTATAAATTTAAATATACGGCTTTAACATCATGCCAAATTGTGGGGACCAGCAATTATGTTCATAATCCACTACCTGGTATCCAAATCAATGAAAAATACTATCTTGCCGCCAGCTGCGGTGGTCCCCTCTAACCCCTTCACCTCTTTTCTCTCCCACCGCTGCTGGCGGCAAGATAGTATTTTTCATTGGTTGGGATACCAGGTAGTGGATTATGAACATAATTGCTGGTCCTCACAATTTGGCATGATGTTAAAGCCGTATATTTAAATTTATAACAAAGAGAGAGAAAAGAGGTAAAAGGGTTAGAGGGGACCACCGCAGCTGGCGGCAAGATAGTATTTTTCATTGATTGGGATACCAGGTAGTGGATTATGAACATAATTGCCGGTCCCCACAATTTGGCATGATGTTAAAGCCGTATATTTAAATTTATAACAAAGAGAGAGAAAAGAGATGAAGGGGTTAGAGGGGACCACCGCAGTTGGCGGCAAGATAGTATTTTTCATTGATTGGAGTACCAGGTAATGGATTATGAACATAATTGCCGGTTCCCACAATTTGGCATGGTGTTAAAGCCGTATATTTAAATTTATAACAAAGAGAGAGAGAAAAGAGATGAAGGGGTTAGAGGGGACCACCACAACTGGTGGCAAGATAGTACTTCTCAGGGGACTATAGAGGATCCCCTCAGTTGCTGACAAGACAGTTTTTTCATTGTTTGAGGTTTTAAGTACTCGAATTTGACCATAATTGCAAATCTTCACATCATCTTAGCATGCATTCCATTGATTTCCTATGGAAATAATAGGGGTGGGGGTAAAAAAAAAATTGGACCAAAAATTGGCCCGGCAAGATCCGGATCCTTATTCTGGGAGCTATTCTTAGCCCAAATCCATTGTCAGAATTCGGTCCTCAGATTTTGCATACTCAACTACCTCCAGCGCCTGGTCTATTATATAAAATAGGCCTATGTTTTTATTTTTTATTAAATTTATATTAATTTTTAAATATAATTCTCAAATGAAGAGTTTCCTGTAAATATTTTGCCTTATATTACGAATATTGCATGATTATAATTTAAATAAATTCCGTTTCCCGCCCGCGGTCGATGGCTGACTGAGAATTTCTCAGTAGAAGAGCGATCCGCGCGCGGATGGAAAAGAGTGACTCATCACCTTTGCCCGCTGACCGCGCAAGTGAACGAGCTCCCATTGAAAAACACATGTCTCAGTCAAAGGCGCGGGTGTCCGCGCCCGCCGTCCGCGCAAGCCAAAGTCTACCTTAAGAAAAAAAATAAAAAATTTATTTATATAATAATTTTTATTATTTTTCATTTGCGAATTTAATCAATTTTAAGCGGCTTTAATTTTTTATAAAGCATAACAAAAATCAATTTTTTTTTTTTTTTTTTTTTTTAAAAAACATTCACACTTTTTTTCTCATTCACACTCACATTCACACAGTCTTTTCGGCAACTCTGGCCATTTAAGACTTTATACGATAACCGTTGTAATTAATAAATGTATTTGGGGTTCAGGCATTTCTATTTAAGCCATACAAAAATCAATTCTTTTCAATGGGAAAATTCTGAATTTTCTCGAATTTTTTGCGTTTTTTTTTAATTTTTACTTTCTCTTACCTATGTATATATGTAATATATATATAGAGAGAAAGTATTGGATTCATGTCAAAAATTCGATGTCGAGATTTTGATGGATCTTCACGTTTTGAGGTCCCCTGAATCCAAAAAAGTGGTTTTCGCGACATGGTCTGTCGTGTGTGTGTGTGTGTGTGTGTGTGTGTGTGTGTGTTCAATTTTAAGCATGAAGGAATTGAGCTAGGAGGATGAAATTTTATATTTAAGTTAAATACCTCCCGGGACCGGAAAAATAAGCTTTTAATCAAAATTGGCCAAAGAGTACTAGTACTTTACTGATGTACTTTTTTCAGTTTTTTTTCGATTTTCTCAAAATTCGCTCTAACGATTTTGATTAAAATTCAAAAATCAATTATTTTTTAGATGCTCTTTCAAATGTATATTCTCGTTTTGCCCTCAAAATTGTTTGAAGCACACTTTACTCTTGTATTTCATAGGAAAGATAGGAGAAATGGTTGCCATGGTAACAAAATATAAATATTTTCCCATGTTTATAAATTTGACATCTTAGGGTGCGTACACACCTGCGCTCTGCTCCGCTCGCGAGCTGCTTGTTGTTGTTGTTTTGAGATGCTCGCGAGCTGCTCGCCGCGATCCATCTCTTTGGATCGCGGCAGGTTCGTCAAAATAAATAATTTCAACGAGCAATGAACTTCGAGCCGCGAACTGCTCGCGAGCGGAGCAGAGCGCAGGTGTGTACGCACCCTAAAATTCTAATATATTGGCGGAAACTAAATATATTTCGACACAAAAAATCTGGTGTGACAAGCACAGAACACAACTTTCGATTACCGAAGGTAAGAGAAAGTTGTGTGCTGTGCGCCAGTCACACCAGATTTTTTTTTTTAAGCTAGAGAAAATTATTATATTTTCTTTCTCTTACCCTATATATGAAATATATAGAGAGAAAAAGTATTTTGTATTATAGAGCTTAAATATCTAGTCATGGCTTGGGTCCAATGGGGGGGGGGGGGGGGTTTGAACCCCCAAATCCCCCCGTGGCTACGCCTATGAAACATAGATAAGAGAAAGTGAAAAGAAATAAATCTAAAAATAGAGAAGAGAAAGCGTTGTCCTGTAAAGCGTCACGATTTAAGAAAAAACATAGAAACAGATCAAAAAATGGGAAGGATTTAAAAAAAATAAATAATTTAAAAATGCTGACCTAAATATATGCTCCAAGGGAAAGTTGAACTTGGAAGCGAGAGAGAGAGAATCTCACCCCCTTTGGCAAAAGTTCAAAATCGAAGTCCAACTCGACTTTATGAATTCTTAAACTCTTTTTTTTCTGAACAAGAAATCTAAATCTGTATTTGGTTTAAATTCCCGAAAGGCTTAATTCATAGATTTTAATATCCTCTCTATTTCCTTATGAGGGGGATTGTAATTATTTCAAAAATTTATATTGACGTATGTTTTTGTGGCAAGAGCGGATCTAGAGGTGTTTCTCAGGGGGGGGGGGGGGAATATGATGTGACTGGTCGCACAGCACACAATTTTTTCTTAATTTCGGTAATTTCCACTGTTCTAGGCCATCTTCAGAGTCGGAGGCGAGAATAAATGAAAATCAAAATTTCAGCGAGACACATTTGCATGAACGGAGAGAGGGACAAATTTCGAAATCTTCAAAATCATTTTTTTTTGACTCAGCCTTAGAAATACCTACGTCAATATAAATTTTTGACTTAATTACAATTTCCCTCATAAGCCTCATTAAGCCTTTCGGGAATTTAATCCAAATACAGATTTATATTTCTTGCTCAGAAAAAAGAGTTTAAGAATTCATAAAGTCGAGTTGGACTTCGATTTTGAACTTTTGCCAAAGGGGTTGAGATTCGCTCTCTAGAAAGTAAAATCAATTATTTTTTAGATGCTCTTTAAAATGTATATTCTCATTTTGTCATTGAAATCTTCTGAAGATCACTTTACTCTTGTACTCCATAGAAGAGATATGAGAAATGGTTGCTATGGTAACAAATTATAAATATTTTCACATACTTATAAATTTTACATCTTGAAAATCGAATGTACCCTACTGTCGGAAACTAAATACATGTCGACACAAAAAGTCTGTTGTGACAAGCACAGAACACCACACTTTCGATTACCGAAGGTAAGAGAAAGTTGTGGGCTGTGCGACAGTCACACCAGATTTTTTAATTTGGTACTCCCGATAATTCGTAGGAAACCATCGGTCCCGTAGCCATACGAATTATCGGAATTCACTGTATATGTGTACATTTGCGTCTTGGCTAAAGCCCGCCGAAGTCTGGTGGTTAATATACTACTTATACGAAATATTTTTTTATCAAAGCCTCTAAATGCATATATAATATTTATTACAGAGTATCGTTGAAAAAGTTTAGCTTCAAATCTTGATTATTCAATCCTTATTATAATTAATACAGCCACAAATTCCGTTAATATATTCATAAAGTTTCAAGTCCAGAGGACGCAGAGAGCGAAATATAATTAAAAAAAGGCTTCTTGTTTATAAACAAATTCTCTTAAGAGAGAATTTTTACTTTTTTATTTATGGAAATGATGTGTGTCAATAAATTCGTCTTCTCACCTTTCTTGATCTCTTTTGTTAACGTGTTAGGGCTAAATCCATAAAAACAAGTTAAATAAACAGAGGCATTTGTTGACAGAGCATTTGGAGGGACAAACATCAGCTCCAGCAAGATATTTACGTGCATGCATCATCAAATAGACGAGGGGGGAATAGAATAAGCGATTTTAATATTTAAAATCATGATTTATTTTTTTTTTCATAAGAAAAATAAATTTGATTTATTCCATTCAAGTAGAAGAGAGGGACAATTTTCGAAGAAAGAAATTGTAAAGATGGTGTGAGCAAATGCACGACGGCTGTCCTATTCAATATAAAGACACAAATAATTAATTGCCTTTGATTTTCCATAAAAGACCTAATAGTCGGAGAGCTGGCGACAAAATTGGGCAAGAGCTTTCTGAAGGCTAATATTTTCAGAATAGGTTGCATTTAGTAATGGAAAGATACTCTACAGTCAGCACTTGCAGTACCGGGGCGTTTAGCGGGAAAAAGCCCGGTAAAGTTGCGGGAAAATGGTTTTTCGCAAATATCTCAAAAACTATGCGGTTTTTCGTAAACATTCATCTATACAAAAATAATCGAAATTAAATTACAAACAAAAATAGTCTAGTACATATTTACGCTAAAGTTAGCGGTTCGGTAGATATAGAGGGGTAAAATTTTGTAATTCATATAATGGTTGTCATGGTAACAAGATATAAATATTTCACAGTCAGTGTCTCCTTTCATATGAATTATAAGCCCTCGGGGCTTGGTGTAGGGGTTAGCGTGCTAACCTCGTATACCAAAAGTAGCGTGTTCGGACCCCAGGCAGTCTGATGATTGGTATCCAAATGGCTTAAATAAGAATGCCTGGACTCCCAATAGATATATGTAAACATAAGAGTATCGTTAAGAAAGGATTGAAGGAAGAAAGAATTGGAAAAATACTCGGAAGAACAGAATCTAGAGCTAAACATTGATAAATCCAAAATCATGATTTTTAAAAACAAAGGAAGACCAGAGAAGGAAGCATATGTTTGGAGATGGAAAGGCGAAAAAAATAGAGTTGGTGAAAAACTAGAAATACCTAGGCGTTTGGTTTACTGATACGGGGTCATTCAAAAAACATATAGGAGAACAGAACCTAAAGGCGGCAAAAACAATTAACCAGCTTTGGGGAGTGTTCAAGTGGAGTGGCTGCCAAGACCTGAAGAAAAAAATGTACCTTTTTGACACGGTGGTTTATCCAGCTCTTGCACACGGAATAGAAATATATGGATGGAGTGAAATAAAAGAACAAGAAAGAAGTCAAGCAAGATATTTTAAAATGATCTCAGGTCTCGATCAAAATACACCGGACTACCTCTGAAAAATAGAAATGGGAAGATGGCAAAACGTAATAAGATGCAGTGAATTTGTTATACGAAGTGGGCAAGCGGAATGAAAAGTGAAAAAAAGGAAAATGCAGGGGAGCCGAGGGTGATTTTTGGGCTAGAAGAAGGAAAGGAAGAGATTCAAATAAGGGCATGGAAGTCGGACGCTCTACTAAAAACTCATGAGCAAGAATTACAGGAATACTGGAGGAGAATAAAGGAGTCGACATAGAACCCGGTGTATCAAAGAGTGAAATCGGGTATAGAAACGGAAGGGGTACCTTCTTGACCCGAGAATTAATGAAAGGACATGGTTGCGGATGAGAATGGGAAATGGACTGAGAGGAGGAAAAAGTTGGGGCGAAGAAGAATGCTGCAGAATATGTAAGAAGGAGCCCGAAGACTTTGAACATGTCTGGCGATGGGAGGAAATATGGGAAGAAAGCGATGAGGAGTTGAAAAGATGGAGAGAAGAAAATGCGATGAACGACCCAGAAAAACTACTGGAAGGGAAAATAAGTAGTGGAATGTGTGAATGGTGGGACATCTTCGAGAGACTGAAAAAAAAGAAAGAAGAGCAAGCCAAGGGCGGATACAAGGGGGGGGGGGGGGGTAAAGGGGGTAATTACCCCCCCCCCCCCCGAGATTTGAAAAAAACGGGAAAATTTTAGAAACCGCGAACGGAGCATGAAAAATTTTTGGTTCCGCAAACGGAATATGTGAAAAAATTTGGTTCCGCGAACGGATCATAAAAAAACTTTTGCTTTCGCGGGCGAAAAAAATTTTTTGGTCTCTTAAAAAAAAGGTAAAATATTTTTCCGACTGGGAAAAATTTTTGGTTCCGCGAACGGCACACGAGAAATTTTTTGGTTCCGCGAACGGCACACGAGAAATTTTTGGTTCCGCGAACGGCACATGAAAAATTTTTTGGTCCCGCGAAAAACAAAATTTTTCGTAGAAAAACTTTTGAGAACAGCCCCCCCCCCCCGAAAAAATTTCTATATACGCCCACACCAGATTACCCCCCCCCCGAGAAACACCTCTGGATCCGCCCTTGGAGCAAGCTTAGCTGGAACGAAGATTTTATATAAACTTTAATTAATGTAAATATTATGTATATGTCCTAAATCCCGAAAAGGGGAAGGATAAATCACTCAATAAATAAATAAACATAAGAGAATCGTTAAAAGTCTTAAATGGCCTAAGTTGCCGAAAAGACCGTGTGTATGTGATTGTGAATGAGAAAAAAGTGTGAGTGTTAAAAAAAATATGAATTATAACTTTTACCCCTCTCCTGAACCGTTCACTTTAGCTAAATGGACAAAGTAATAAAATTTATTTCAATTTTTGAGAAAAGCGCAATTGCAAGGACAAAAACCTATTGGCAAATTGAATTTAATATTCAGGACTACGCCATTGTTTTATAAAATTTATTTGTTTAAACTTGCAAGAGGGTGCGACGAGGGATGAAGGTGGTGGGGGAGGAAAAAAAAAAAAAAAAAACATTAATTTATTCATTCTTGACAGGTCTGTTTAAATTTTATTTGCAAATGTAATTCAATATATTTTTTCATTATAACGTCAAAATAAGTTCATTTATTAAAAATTATTTGACAAGTCAGAAATGAATATTTATTTATGTTTGAAAAAAAAAAACAAAAAAAAAAAAAAATGTCAAAATGTTAATTATTTATTATGCCTACCCCAGTATGTGAAGCCCAATCTACTTGTCATAAAATCTTTTAACGTTAATGAAATTTCTCTAGTCTTGTTCGTGTCTGAGAGATGAGTGTTGACAAATAAAAAAAGTAAAAAAAAAAGGTTGTTGCTAGTTTTCTCAAGATTTTGATAAAAATATAACTTCGGTTTTTTTTTTTTTTTTTTGATTTTTAAAGGCTAAAAATTAATTTTTTTCTTATTCATGAATATTAAAAAAAAAATAAACTTATTTTCGAAAATGTTTAAATTTTTTAAACCTAAAAAATAGCCCTCGGGGCTTGGTGTAGAGGTTAGCGTGCTAACCTCGTATACCAAACGTCGCGGGTTCGGACCCCAGGCAGTCCGATGATTTTATTTAAGCCATTTGGATACCAAATGGCTTAAATAAGAATGCCTGGACCCCATATAATATATAATCATAACGGTTATCGTAAAAGTCTTAAATGACCTAAGTTGCCGAAAAGACTGTGTGAATGTGAGAGTGAATGAGAAAAAGTGTGTTTTTTTATTTTTGTAAAAAACCTAAAAATTAAAAATATGGTGTGACTGGTCGCACAGCATACAACTTTCTCTCTTATCCTCGATAATGGGTTCTGTGCTTTTCATCAGATTTTTTGTGTCGAATCAAATTAAGGGGGCTCGGGAGCGAAGGGGTTACGCATGTTTTTCCCGATAAGATGGCATAGTGTGTCATGAAAAGTATGCCCAAAAATCAAGTAATTCAAAAAATTTGCCAAGAGATGTCAGAATGGTAGCTAATAATATTTAATGCATTTGGTTGATTTTCATTGATCTTTTAACAAGAAATACTTTGTAAACGTTATTATATATTATGTATCTTTTATTAAAGCATAAAAATATATAAATATAGGCCAGATATAGACTAATACTATATCGTCTGTTAGACTAGCCTGCCATCTATTGCAAGAATGCTGAACTAATTTGGCAGTTGGTTTTTAAATAATCATCTAAGCTTATTTTAAAAATCTAATTAATATGAGATTAATAATAACAATAAATTCATTTTTAAATTTAAAAAAATTAAAGATTATTAAGGCAGATTGTTTTTTTGTATTTGCTTGATAACAAAAAAATTAAATACGATAATTTTTTTAATAAGTCATTAAAAAAATTATAACTTCTGACCCAATAATCTCTTATGAATTTAATTCATTTTAAAAACACGGCATTGAAAAATTCTTTATAATAGTCTAGTTTTTTTTAAGTACGTTTAGACGTCGCTCCTGAACCCCCTTTAAATTTATCACAGACGAAGAAGTACACTTCTGTGAAACCAACCCCTTTTCAAGCCATTGAATGAGGGAAATTCTCTTTTTTATATTTAATGAATGTCACTCTATTTCAGATGAACACAAGTGTTATTCATTTAATAACAACACACACTAATAATTTATAAAATTTCTTTTGTCAAGATAATGAAGAATTTAGAAAAAGAAAATGAGAAAATGACATGAGTATCAATAAGAACAAAAAAAAACAAACAAAACAAATCTAATCTCCCAAGAGTGGCATAAAAGTGCAAACGCGTCGCTAACTCACTTCTCGGGTCAATCGTGAAATTGCCACGCCAAGAGCTTTATTCCCTCTCTCTTTCTCTCTTTCTTTAACTTTGTTTATATACCTATTTTTTTTTTTTTTTTTACTTTTCTATATACACTTACGTATTTTGTTTTATGAGTCTAAAGTTTTCTCTACTTTTTATTATGTTTTTAATTAATGCTTTTGAAGTAAGAATCTAATAAAATTTAAGAGGTAGAAAGCAGAAATGTATAAAAAGAGAAAAGAATTCCCTCAATCTCTGGACCAATAATACAAAAATCTGGTGTGACTGGTCGCACCAGATTTTTTGTGTCGACATTTATTTAGTTTCCAACAGTAGGCCTACGGTACATTTGAATTCAAGATGTAAAATTTATAAAGATTGGGAAAAATATTTATATTTTGTTACCAGGGCAACCATTTCTCCTATCCTTCCTAGGAGTACAAGAGTAAAGAGTCTTCAGAAGATTTCAATGCCAAAATGAGAATATACATTTTAAAGAGAATCTAAAAAATAGTTGATTTATGAATTTAAAAAAAATCCTTGGAGCGAATTTTGAGAAAATCGAAAAAACTGAAAAAGTACATCAGTAAAGTACTACTGTAGTACTTTTTGGCCGAGTTTTGAATACCGAAGCTAAGAGTGCTGTGTCTTTACACCAGATTTTTATGTGTTGAGATATATTTATTTAGTTTCCCATAACACCTTAATTAACTTGCGTTTTAAATGTTGACTGCTTAAAATAAACTATGGTTTGTTTTTTTTTCAAAATTTTAATCTCATATTTGGATATTTTATACACAATAGAGAATCCTAAATAAATACAAATTTTCATAAGAATTGGAAAAAATTGTTTAAATGTGTAAAAAGTTTCAAAGGGGACCTTTTGAATGGAAATTAACAAGCAAATCCCCATATGGAGATTTAACATTGGCTCTATGGAAGGAAGAGCCGGAAAGTGAATTTGAAAATTCTGGAATAACTTACTACATCATTAAAATGTAGGCCTACTTCAAACAAATTTCCACAAAAATTTTACTGATATATTTATTAAAGGGCTTATAAAAAATAGTTGATTTATGAATTTTTATTAAAATCGTTAGAGAGAATTTTGAGAAAATCGAAAAAACCTGGAAAAGGACATCAGTAAAGTATTAGTACTTTTTGAAAGAATTTGTTCAAAAGCTATGAGTCACGTCCCAGGGGGATACCTAACTTAAATCTAAAATTTCAACCTCGAGGCCTAAATCCTTCATTCTTTAAATTGAACACACACACACACAACAACCGAAAACCACTTTTTTGGACTCACAAGTCAGTGGACCTCAAAACGTGTATTTCCATCAAAATCTTGTCTCTCGATTTTTACAGGATCGCAATACCTTCTCAGCATGTATTACATACAGTATATAGGTAAGAGAAAGTACGAAATTAGTAAATTGAAGGGTTGAAAGCACCGAAGATACTTCTGATGACGCCCCCACCTCCCACGCAACATTAAAAGCATTGTTTTACTAGACCATCGGACATTCCTAGAATGTTGGTCCACAAACGACAAATTCTTAAGAGACAAAGGGTTTTTCCTAATTCCTTACTCAAATAAATGGCTTGCAAAGTGTATTCTGAGGATATTTTGATTTATCTTTATTACCTACATACACGAAGCTGAAACAAACAGATAAAGACATTAAACAATTAAATTTCATACCTCGGAGATATGGCCCTATACAATCACTGATGATGTTAAGATATAAATATTGATATTATAATGATGGCTGTATATTTAAAAAAAATATAACCCCGATGTAATTAGAGAAGTGATCAGATATTTAAAGTTCTGAAGACAGTCCATGCCCGGACCGATACGTCACGATTATAGGAAAAAATTGTAGTAGTTGAATATTTGATTATAGCTGTAGTATTGTATTCAGGATAATAAGGAATAATTTCCCAAGAAGAATGCAGCCCAACTAATCACTTGCTGACGTTTCGGTTCGGGTTTGAACCATAATAGTTTGAATGTATTGTTTAAAAACATAAAGACAAAATCACAGCTCCGATGATGGTTCAAACCCGAACCGAAACGTCAGCAAGTGATTAGTATTTTTTTATTAAAATCTAATGAAATAAATTTGGCTGCATTCTTCTTGGGAAATTATTCCTTATTATCCTGAATATAGGAAAAAAATTTCTGAGAATAATTCACTCTTATTTGGCTATACACCAATCCATTCAAGTAAAAAAGGAAAATACTATAGGATTAGGATTTCGCCTATCTGTTAGTATTGACTTGGTTC
>JAKCPI010003018.1:0-17676 GCA_023213315.1 Euborellia annulipes
AAGCTAGTAACATGTTAAAGAATTTAAACGAAGACAAAGTCTGTAAACTGCAAAAGGCCATTTACGGATTAAAACAAGCAGGCCGTCAATGGTACTCCAAACTTGACTCCACTTTGAGAGATATAGGACTAACTCCCACGAGCGCAGATCCCTGTGTTTACATCGATCAAAAAAATACAAAAACAATTGTTTTGGTCTACGTCGACGATATACTCATCGCATCAGACAACCAAAACAGGGAGAGAGTTATAAAGAAGAAGCTTTCTGAAGCCTTCAAGATTAAAGATTTAGGAAAAGCACATCAATGTCTGGGTATTCAGATAGAATACAAGAAAAATACGATTTGCCTTTCGCAATCAGGCTATATTCGCGAAATACTCAAGAGATTCGAAATGAGTGAATGTAAGCCAGTGATAACTCCTCTCGAACTAGGTCTGAAGTTAACCAAAGGCGTCAACGATGAAAATCTACCATATAGGGAACTCCTAGGTTCCTTAATGTATTTAGCCGTTGGGACTCGACCAGACATCGCTCATGCAGTTAGTCAGCTGAGTCAATTCAATGACTGCCATACTCAAGCTCATTGGAAAGCAGCGAAACGCATCTTGAGATACCTGAAAGGAACATTAAATCATCATTTACAATTTCTTAAAGATGAGAAGCCATTGAACGTCTTTGTGGATGCAGATTGGGCCAATTGCTCCGATTGACCGAAAATCATACACGGGCTCCGCATTCATCCTATGTGGGGGAGCCGTATCCTGGGAATCCAGAAAACAGAAGACCACAGCTCTTTCATCAACCGAAGCTGAATACATGGCTATAACCGATGCTTCAAAAGAAGCGGTCTACCTCATCAGACTTTTAAAAGATCTGGGATATTCCAATCTCGCTAAAGTCGAAATGTTCAACGACAACCAGAGTGCTGGGAAACTTGCAGAAAATCCAGTATTCCATTCAAGATCCAAGCACATCGACATCAAATATCATTATATTCGTCAAGTTCTGAAGGATCATCCTGTGAAACTCTCGTATCTGCCCACAGAAGAGATGATAGCAGACATCCTGACCAAGGCACTCGGAGGACCGAAACACGAAAAATGCATGTTCGGACTAGGACTTCGAAAATAGAAGAAATCCCGCACATAAATTGAGGGAGAGCTTGTTGGGGATTTTCAATTCATGTCCGGGCAACCGTTGGCACCGCTGGGCGACGGTGCTGCTAGAGAGCGGTCACTTTGGGACAACACAAACAAATCTATCTATGGATGCTCTCTCGCAACACGTTCTATCCTTTATCAAATTCACTGTTATTTTATATTTTAATTACAAGTCTGTTATGTTTTAATAAATCTATCTATTTCAAGAACTCATTGTTTTCATTCCCACTCTGCTCCATCAGATTTATTTCTTTGTATCGGAAAAGGTATGACCGAGATGTCAAACTAATAAAAAAAAAAGATTAATTTTTTTCCTAGTGTGTATAATTCTAATAAATCTTTTTTTTATACTGAATATCCATAATGTTGATGAGAAGTGGCAGTCGAACAATTAAATAAATAAAAAGGAGAAGAAGTCATCCAAAAGGCCCTCGGGGTTTGGTGTAGAGGTTAGCGTGCTAACCTCGTGTACCAAAAGTCGCGGGCTCGGACCCCAGACAGTCGGATGATTTTGGTATCCAAATGGCTTAAATAAGAATGCCTGGACCCCTAATATGTATATTAATCTCTATAATGGATATCGTAAAAGTCTTAAATGGCTTAAGTTGCCGAAAAGACTGTGTATGGGTGTGTGAATATGAGTGTGAATGAGAAAAAAGTGTGAATGTTAAAAAAAAACAAATCATCCAAACAGAATAGCCTCTATCGAATGAAAATCCCAATAAAAGAAAACGTTTCGGCTTTAATTAAATATATTTTATGATTTATATAAAATTTTTTGTAGATATAAGATATAATTTTGTTTGTCATAATAAATAACAACTCTATCAGCATCTCGATATATTATTCATTGAGATTCCGTAAATTCTCATATGAACTGATGAAAGCGTTATTTAATTAAAGCCGAAACGTTTTCTTTTATTGGAATTTTCATTCGGTAAAGGCTATCGTGTTTTTATTTATAACTATTCATAATATTTCTCCAATAATTTTGTTGTGTCTTGAAACAGTCCCCGTTATTCAATTTTGTAAGAATATGGAAGTTACTTGGGAAAAAATTTATTCTCAGATGTTGTAGGATATCGAAAAGAAAAAAACACACTTTTTACTTTATTGAGGATCATTTAATGGCTGAGGCAACCAGCTGCGCACATTCCGGTTTCGGCTTTTTACAATGCCATCTTCAGGCTTAAAATTCATAAATTAAAGTTGCAGAGATACATTTGTTTTTCAATATTATTGCCAAGAATTGACTTCCTAGTATTATCATTTATAATATTGAAAAACAAATGTATCTCTGCAACTGTAATTTATGAATTTTAAGCCTGTAAAAAGCCGGAACCGGAAGGTGCGCAACTGGTTGCCTCAGCCATTAAATGATCCTGAATAAAGAAAAAAAGTGTGTTTTTTCTTTTCGATATCCTACAACATCTGAGGAGAATTTTTTTCCCAAGTAACTTCCATACAGGGGGCGTAGCCAAGGGGGGGGGGGATGGGGGGGGAGTCTCCCCCAGGTCGGATCGAGTTGGCAAATGTTGGCAAAATCAAGGACCAGTTGGCAAAATAAAGTTTATTTAAAAGAAATTAATTTATATTTTAATTTAAAAAAAAAATTAAATTTTCTTTTTTTACATTTTCATCTATTAAAAAAAAAAAAATTTTTTTAATTTTCAAATAAATAAATTTATTTTCTTTTTACTGAATATAAATTTATACAATATAATACAAACACATAAAGAAAATCATTAGGATTATTTTAAAAGAGAAAAAAATAAAATATTTGAACAAATAAAAGAAACCGCAGTCGTTCATTTGAATTTTCTTTATTACTATAATTGTAAAAAAAGGAATTCCAATTAAACAATGTTTTTGATAGAAATATAAATTTTATACAGGTCAACAAAAAAAGTTTTTTGAAATTTAGGGTTATTCCTGGCTATATGGAAGCGCTAATTCCAAAAATGCCATCAATTTTGCGCCATCGGCTCTAGTTTTAGAGATATAGAGAAAATTAAATTTTAATAAATAATCTGATCAAGAGCGACTCTTATTTTGAATTTTCTAGATTTTTTTAAGTCCTTACCTCTTAAAAATATGTAGTTAGTTGAAATACATAGAAAAATAAATGTAAAGTTTGAGCCCAATCTGAGGTGGCTAAGTGGTGCAAAACATGGCTAAAAGTTTAGAAAAATTGGATTTTTTCATTTTTTTTTAAGGATACTCCTGAATAGAATTTTTACCATCCCTGAATGGAAAAAAAGTATGTTTACGATCTTCTATAGTTTTTAACTTTCCAAAAGTTAAGCAATGCCAAGCGTGGCGAAAGCCCCGGGATTGGTTACCCCGAGCAATCAGCTTGTGGAACGTCCTATCGGTAGCCATCGGTATAATGTAATTTAGAAATATTTTAAATAAAGTCATACCTGGCCTCTGTAGCCGAAAAAAAAAAATAATTCATTGATAACAAAATTATGAGCAAAACTGTTTTCTTAGTCAGGATTCAGAGCTATCCATCCATACCCAAGAATAGCTCTAAATTCTTGGCTCAAAACACCATCTTTATCATAAAATTTTCTTATATTTGCTTTTTAACAAAATTGACTTTGATAACTATTTTGTTCATAATTTCTTTAGAATGATTTTTAGAAAGTGAAAAAACTACAGAATATCGTAAATATATGTTTTTTTTGCATTCAGTGATGGTAAAAGATTCTACCTATTAGGGGTGTCCAAAGTTTAAAAAACTGAAAAAATTCGATTTTTCTAAAATTTTAGCCGTGTTTTTGCACCACTAAATCGCCTCCAATTGGACTGAAACTTTATTTCTATGTACAGTGGAACTTCGCATAATTCGTTCCAGAATCGTACTCGTAAAGCGAAACACTCGTTAGGCAAAACAATAACATTCTCCCCTTAGAGCTGTCCCCTCATGACAGACTGATGTAAAATGAGCACAATCCGGGACTTTCTCTCTCCTCTCCACTCGTTATGCGAAACGTTACTCGTTAAGCAAATCATATTTTTACAATTTTTTTTGCTCGTTATGCAAATTGCTTGTTATGAAAGGGCACCCTAAGCGAGGTTCTAAATATTTCTTTTTAAGGGGTAAAGCCAGAAAATTCAAAATAAGAGTCGCTCTAGGGCTCATTTTCTATTAAAATTTAATTTTCTCTAAATCTCTAAAACTAAATTTGATGGAGAAAAACTTATGGTATTTTTGGAATTAGGGTATCCTATATAAAAACCCAGGAATTGCTTAAAACACCCCGGTAAATTACACATTAGACAATAGAAGAGGGATTTAGTCGGTAAGAGTCCTGTACTACTCGACAAAATTTTTCATTGAGTGTAATTATATGGGGAATTTCTCAATTGAAAAAAATCTTGCCTTAATTATATTTCTATCAAAAATTTTGTTTAATCCTTTACTTTTTTAATATTAAAATAGCAAAGTGAAGGGGGAGGAGACATAAAACATCGAACATGTCATATAGCGACTAAAGGGCGTCGGGTTTAGCCTCTAGTAAATTAATATACTGTATATAGGATGAAAAAGAATGTGAATTGTACAGTTGGCAAATTGATTGAATTTAGTTGGCATTTTTGGCCTTCTCCCCCCCCTGAAAAATCTCTTCGCTACGCCCCTGCTTCCATATGCTTGTAAAATTTTGTTGTGGCTAGAGAATTTGATGGAATATAGTCAAAAAAAGACAAGATATTAATTTCTTTCATTGCTTTTGTGAGTTGCTGATAGATTCTGAAGATGCCTCGACTAGGGCCGAAATATTGAGATAATAGGCAATAAAAATAAAATTGCTTGTACTCTTGTCTTTTATAGATGCAATGTCAAAATACATAGCGAAAAAACTCCCGAAATGAAATAAATGCATAGGCGTAGCCACGGGGGGGGGGATTTGGGGGTTCAAACCCCCCATTGGCAAGCCATGACTAGACATTTAAGCTCTATAATACAAAACACTTTCTCTCTATATATATTTCATATATAGGGTTAGAGGAAGTAAAATATAATAATTTTGTCTAGCTTAAAAAAAAAAAAAAAATTAAATAAAACGCAAAAAATTCGAGAAAATTCAGAATTTTTCAATTGAAAAGAATTGATTTTTGTTATGCTTTATAAAAAAATTAAAGCCGCTTAAAATTGATTAAATCTCGCAAATGAATAATAATAAAAATTATTATATAAATAAATTTTTCTTTTTTTTTCTTAAAGAGATCTGAGATGGGACTCTGGTCAAGAGAAACAGATAGACAGGGCCGTTCCTGGCGGGCGTGCACTCCGTGCCAGCACGGAGGCGCCAGTCCCAAAGGGCGCCGGTGGGGCCTTCCAAAGGAAGGCGAAGACGAAAAACCAAAGGGCGATGAAGGCGCAAAGCCAAAGGGCGACGGAGGCGCCTTCCAAAGGGCGCCCGAGGCGCCTTCCAAAGGGCGCCGGTGGGGCCTTCCAAAGGAAGGCGAAGACGAAAAGCCAAAGGGCGACGAAGGCGCAAAGCCAAAGAGGCGCCGGTGGGGCCTTCCAAAGGAAGGCGAAGACGAAAAGCCAAAGGGCGACGAAGGCGCAAAGCCAAAGGGCGCCCGAGGCGCCTTCCAAAGGGCGCCGGTGGGGCCTTCCAAAGGAAGGGAGGACGAAAAGCAAAAAGGGCGACGAAGGCGCAAAGCCAAAGGGCGACGGAGGCGCCTTCCAAAGGGCGCCGGTGGGGCCTTCCAAAGGAAGGGGAAGACGAAAAGCCAAAGGGCGACGGAGGCGCCTTCCAAAGGACGGCGGAGACTCAAAGCCAAAGGGCATTTTCGTGCCTGGGTCCTTGGTCCGTCGCAAGTGAGAAAAATTTATTTCAAAAGAATTGGCTGCCAATCATTTGAAATAATTGGCGTAACTATATTGAATGGCGCCCCCCGCGGGTACAAGAATGTCGCCCCCCCTCCAAAAAAAAAATAAAAAAAAATTGTTAAATAAATGTAAATTTTAAATAGCTTTTTTATTTAAAAACATAAAAGGGGAATGAATGACTTCCCCGAGACTTTCTCGTATATTCTTTTGGAATTATATCTGGGTGTGTGTGTGTGTGTGTATGTGTGAACACGATAGCTTAAAAAAGGCAAGCAGCCAGATCGATGAAATTTGGTATATACTCCTTACCTTAAAATTGTAGATTTATATCAACTTTTGGAGTAAATACTTCACCTGGAAGTAGTACTTTACCTAATAAGTTTTTTTCAAAAATTATAAAATTTTCAATTTTTGTTATATTATGATAAATTACTCTATTTTAAAAAGTTTTTATTCTTTGACATTTTTTTGAAAACTGAATAGTTTTCGAAATAATCAACGAAGAAAAAGAAAATTTTCGTTAAATTTGAAAAAAATTCAAAACAAAATCATACAGGCGCACAGTGGTTCCAAATCCCGAAAACGTGGTCAAAAGTCGAAAACGTTATTTAATCTCTCTGAAATTCAGTACACAGGGGTTTTTGAGGTCGCTGATTTAGAATTTGATATTATTTTTTCCGAAAAAAAAAATATGGCGGAACCAATATGGGGAACTAAAAAAAAATAATTCGATTTCAATCAAAATTGGCATTGTCGGGTTCTCGAGGTCGCCGATTTCGTATTTTAAATTAATTAATAACAAAATAATTTTTCTTTTTTTTTATGTCTTTTTCTGCATCTTAGGCCATATTGGCCCTAAATGATACATATTGTTTAATACGACACATTTGTGGGGGTCCAGACACATTTATTTAGGTCAAAATAATTTAATTACAATATTTTATTCAATATTTTTAATACGGATTACATATAACATTAGTTTAAATAACATTAATATGCTTCATCAGATGAATATTAAAATTCCAAAAAAAATTGAATAAAAAAAAAAATGTGCAAGTCTGTGCAGCTAATTTTTTAATATTATTAATGAAGAAGGATTACAAAAAAACAGGAAAAGTGGTTTGAGAGTGGGATGTCGTGGGACTTTTCACTTTTTGACTTTTGAATTTTTGCGATTTCCGAAATGGAAAAAAAAATAAGGCGTTATTTGAAATGCTCCTATTAATTAACTATCAAAATTTATTGCATTTTTTTTACATTGTTGAAATTTACTTACTTTCAGTCTTTGATTTCATTTGACGAAATTAAAATAACCAAAAAAACAAGGAAATGGAGAGCGATAGAAAAGGATGCTTATTTGCGTTCGGAGAGAGCTCCCGATTGTTGTCAAAAACGCTTAGATTCAAATAGATTTTGAGAGCCAGATAAGTGCATATGACTCCCAAAAACGGTCGTTCCTAACCGTAAATATATTAATAAAACTATTTAGGGCTTAAAAGTACCCAAATTTACTCTTTATTTTTGGACTTTTGGCCACGTTTTCGGGATTTGGAACCACTGTGAGGCGTCATTAAAAAAACATGTAAATATAAACGAATGAATTTGCTTCACAAGTACGTGGTACTAAGGGAAAGAGAGCTTATGTAGAGACTCCGGTGTCTGTCTGTCCGACCGTCCGTCCATCTGTACACAAAAAAAGTACGGCCTGAACTAAAGGTCGTAGAAAAATAATACTTACATATACCGATTCAGTATAAAAAAACTGGTCCAGGGAAAAATACGGTTTGGTTGCTAGCACTTCCGAATTTTTAAATATTTAACATTTTTTAATTTTACATTTGGGTCATTCCACGTAAGTTCAACCAGGCCATTTCACCCAAAATCTCAGTTTTTTATGAAACTTGGTATGTTTGTTCTATGTATAGAGATAAGTAACAGCACCAAATTTCGATTTTCTATCTCACTTAGTTTTCGAGTTATGGCACTTTAAAGTTTTGATTTTTTCACCTTCCGCGGCTTGAATAATGCCAAACAAAATGTGACATGGAAGAGAAAATAATTTCTCATTTATTTATTTGACCACCAACCAATTTTTATGGTAGGTTCTTTGAACAATAAGGAATTAGAAAAAAAATATATCACGAATCTAAGTTAATCCTAAAATATAAAAAAAAAATTCATATTGTTGATTTTTTTTAGTTTTGAAAACGCAAACATGCTTTAGCGCTAAAGCCAATATCTCCAAAAGGGAATGAGATTTTCAAGAAATTTTTTTTTCTAAATAATCTGCATGAAATGGGCTTTAATTTAGTAAAATAAAAATTTTGTGTATTTTGTTCCCTCTATTTCTAAAGTCCATTGCAAGTTTCAATATATAGTTTTACATGTTAAAAAGGTTTCAAGGGCAAAATGAAAATATACATTTTAAAGAGCATCTAAACAATAATTGATTTATGAATTTTAATAAAAATCGTTGGAGCGAATTTTGAGAAAATTGAAAAAAACTGAAAAAGTACAGTAAAGTACTAGTAGGGGAGACCGGGGCAGGTTGGCCCACGGGGCAGGTCGGCCCAGTCGCGATATTTCGCAGAATAATTGGACGATTGTGATACGGATCAGAATGAAGGTTAATAGCACTGCCACACACCTTCCGCCAAAACAACTATAGCGATCGGAGTAAATTCGCATGAGCTAGGATCATTTATTCGTTTTTTGCACCTTGGAGTAAATTTTCATTAGTTGAATAAAATTGTTTTATCTACTTTTTGGTTACTTCGAAGATAAAAAGTGAGCACTATGTTTAAAGGTTAGAGTATAAGGATTATTTCTCCATGGCATATTAATTAAAAAACATCAACGGGATTTGTGCGGGATAAAAATTGTTTCAAATATGACGATGGGGCAGGTTGGCCCAAAAATGACGGGGCAGGTTGGCCCACTCGATTTTTTGCCATTGTATGTATGAAATCGTTAAACCCTGTTTTATCTTTTCAATTTAAGTGGCAATGAATGATGTAAAAGTAACAAAATAAAAATTATTATAATTATCGATGTTATACTGGCCGTCATTGAGAGTTTATTTGAGGAAATTTTGCATCATAAATGAGCACGTGTGTTTGTTTTTGGGAAATTGATATCAGATATATGAATATGTTCTTATTGTTTTCTAAAACGTTCTAGTTCTTTTAATATGTGTGGTTCGGGAAGATATGAAGTGTTTCCGCTTTTTTTTTTTTTTTTTTAAACATTCACACTTTTTTCCCATTCACACTCACATTCACACAGTCTTTTCGGTAACTCAGGCCATATAAGACTTTTACGATAACCGTTGTATTAATAATTATATATTTTGGGGGTCCAGGCATTCTTATTTAAGCCATTTGGTATACGAGGTTAGCACGATAACCTCTACACGAAGCCCCGAGGGCAAAGAGATTTTTTAAAAGAGCACAAATTGAGCGTTGGGAGAGAAAAGTTGGGACGCTTGTTGGGATACTCTTTTTGCCAACTTGCCAAGCCCAAGTAAGGTGTCTGCAATGCTCTTCATAGCATTCTGACTCTTATCTCCAACCTCTGGACCACGGTTATAACAGTGATTCGTAAATACAAAAGAAAAACTGAAAAAGGAAAAGTTCTTGAAGTCACGTTATACTTTTTTTGATTTAGTACTCACTTATTACTGAAACTGTTGCAATAACCAATTATAATTTAAAATAAACTTTGTGTGTTAAAATTAGGTTGTTTTAAATTATTTTCTTGCATTTTTATTCATATAAAAATAACAAATGCCTTCCGGGCCAACCTGCCCCGTGGTCCGGGCCAACCTGCCCCGACCACGGGGCAGGTTGGCCCACTCGAAATATTTTAGAAATAATTATTTTTTTTAATTTTAACATCAATTTAGGAGACTTTTACGATGACCATTTGGTAGCTTAAGGTTGCACCAACATTTTAAAATAAAAACATAAACGAAAATGATTATATAAAAAATTTTATAAAAGAAATAAAAATTAGTGGGCCAACCTGCCCCGGTCTCCCCTACTTTTTGACCGATTTTGTTCAAAAGCTTATTTTGAGTGTCCGAAACGGTGCCTAATTTAAATATAAAATTTCAACTTACTAGCTCAATCCTTTTATGCTTTCATTTAAACAATGTGTTTTCGTCTGTGTTCAGTAATAAGCAGACACACACACAGAGTTCATTTGAAATCATGAAAGAATTGACCTAGGAGGTAATTTGAATAAATAAATATTTTTTTATTAATGAATATTTTTTTTATTTTCCTTCTCTATGAAAAAGAGGATAGTGATAGTTCGAGTGGAGGAAAGAAAGATTTATCAAAATCTAAGCTACCGTAGCATTCACTAAACATGAAAATCAGTACAGGTCTAATCACTTAAAAAAATTTTTTTTTCATAATTTAGTTGGGGGGGGGGCGCCAAAAATGACCTGGCACGGAGGCGACAACTTACCCAGGAACGGCCCTGCAGATAGATGAACACCCTCGTATTTTAGGCCCATATAAATAAAATTAAGAGTTGATTGAAAAATTGCGGCACTTAATTAAGAAAGGGCGGGCCCGAGCCACCTCAAGGGGTGGAGGGGGGCTAATCATATATTTCATTGGACGCCTCATACTGTCCTATTAGTCGGGGAGGGGGGGGGGGGGGGGGAGAAAATCCTAAACCCCCCCCCCATCAAAAATTTCTGGCTACGCCTATGAATAAATGTATTACTCTTTCGCAGATTAAAAATTTGTACAAGGATTTACTTAAAATATTAATAAAAGTCTATCAGATTGTGAATTATATTTTTAAGACGACCTAGGCATATATGCGGTAATATATCAAACGAAGCTTATAATTTTATTAGGTAAATTCAGCCGGGGGCTTATCCTTGGCACATTTATTAACAATAAAACACCTAAAATGTAATTTATATTGTTTTGCAAAGAGTGGTCGAAAGAGCTTGGAAGGGTGAATTATGTTGATGGGTCGAATCCACTAGAGAGGTCCGCTGTAAAAGGTTATTTATTTGCATACTGGAAGCCACCATTTACATGGGACCTCTGCTCCTCACTTTTGTTCGGGCAACAAATTAACGTTATGTCTTAATTAAATGCATACAAATGTTGAGAATCCGGTCAGGGAGCAAAGATGAAAGAGAAAATCAGCCACCTAGAAAGGTACGAATCGTTGCTTGTTGAAAACATGAAAATGAGATATTGAACTGTTATAAGTTTCACTTTAAATTAAATTAAAGCTTCAATCCATGTTTACATTCTAATGCAGCTTTGTACTCAACCATCCATTTGGAAGTTATGTTATACATATTAATTATTTTTAATTTAAAGTAAATATTGTTATAATTTATATTGAGTAAAATTGTCTTCCCTAGGCTCCGAGTCATTTCACTAACAATTGTAAGTTATTATTGACCATTATCATTAAAATTATACAATAATATTTTTTTTTTTTTTCGACATCCAGACATTTATATTTCTATATTTATTTATTTCTGATCTATATTTATTTGGATTCCTACCTTAGTCCTACATTTATTATATTTAATAAATATATATTTAAGCAGGCGATATTAATTCCTTTTGAACAGAGAAATTATGTCATATCATAAAGATGAAAAAAAAATATTTTTTGATCTCAATTATAATAAGATAAAACATGAATTAAGATTATAAATAAAAAAAAAAACATTCTGACATCCTTTATTTCACCTTCGCAAAAAGATGACAAATTATAACGAATCAGGCAAAGAAAATGTCTTCTTCTTCTTCATTATAATTGATAAAAATTTTTTATGAGATTATTTATATATGTTTTAATTAATTCATTTATTCACCTAAGGAGATTTTTTATAGGAAAGCAAAATAAACATTTTATACTGCTTTTATATTCTTGTCTTTAGTTAAAAATTCATCACAAGTTCTAACGTAACTTTAATGAGTTTTGCATCGTAAAAAAATTTTAAACAAGAATTTCACCAAATTAAAAGCCCATTTAGTTCAAATGGATTTTCAAATAATCAATAAATCAATTTTTAATGTAGTAACTTAATATACTTAGTTAATTTATTAAATATTATCCACATCTACGAATAGACAACCAAATAGTTTAAATAATTTGACATGAAATACCAAGCTTAAGCTTTAATAAGCTTTCATAATTTTTATTTACATCTTTTCAAGTAAGAAATTCTAATACTGTCACCATTTCTAACGTCCACATCAGGGACACACATTTTTCTTCTGGACACTTTCGATCTACTGTGTGCGTCCCTGGTGCGGGCGAGTGTGTCCCTGTGTGTCCCTCAAGGATCACTATGCAGACCTGCTGCGGACGTATATACATATATATATCCCTTGATCATTTTTAATCATTTTTACTCGGGAGACGAAAAAAATTATTTCAAATGGATACCAATTAAATGAAATAAATAAGGATGGCGTCTAAAGGCTATAAATATACATTTTTATTAAAAATAATTTTATTCATTAAACCCAGAAAATTGTTTCCTAAATTTTCACTTACTAGGGACATTTACTTGTTAGGCCTTAGATATTTTTTTTACTTCGGGCGATTTCGGAATTGTTTTCAAACCCCATATCTGACACTAGAGTCAGATAGACTCTATAGAGATACCGGGGCTGTAGGTAGATACACAGCCCCGGTACTAAGAATCCGAAAGATTAGAAAAAATGAAAATTGTCAAGTGAAGAGAGATTGCTCCGCCCCCTTTACAGAAATAAGCGAATCCTACACAGACAAAAATAAAGAACCAATCAGGATAGGAAAGGGAAGGGAGGGGCGGGGCCAAGTTAACTATCCCCACTACCAGATTGAAATAACTATATAAATAAGATATCCAGTTTTCAAATGGTTTATATTATAGGATTATATAGGCCTAATGATAGTTTAGAGAAATTTATTTTATAGGCCTATATATTTTATTTACCTATTTGGTGTAATGTATTATATTGCAATTGTTTACAAGATGGGCCAAAATGGCTAATTAATGTTTACTATTAATAATGATTTTGGAAGAGAGAGTATATTTTTTTCTCTTTAAACATCCTTATAATTAATTATACGAAACTCATTTTTAATTGTTAGGCCCTATATAGATCTAATATATATTGAACAACCTATGACCAAAATTTCATATTTGCATGATAAAACGTGGTCATGAGTTATTTTTATTTTTATTTTTATTTTTTTTGAATTTGATCGGTAAAATAAATGCTAAAATATTTCCATAGATTCTATATACAAGAACGAGGAGTGGGGGGAGTGAACGTCTTGTTTGACTTTGATGCCAAGGAAAATTCGTTTTCCCAATGCTAACCCTGACAAATAACTTGGCCCTTTCGATCCCTTGAGATCGTTTCTATGAAAATGAGACCTCAGATAATCGAAAACCGAGCGAAGAATTGACTATAAAATTTGTTCGAAAGCTTCAAAGATTAATAGAATACTAGAATGAAAAAAAGTAAAAATAGTCATCATGAAAATAGCCTACTTTCTTTTTTTTTAAACTAAAAAACAAACAAAATTTTATGTATTAATAAAGAAAGATTGTTTCAAATAATAGTTAAATTAATTTTTTTTTTAATCTGGGGTGAATGTCGCACAGCACACAACTTTCTCTCACCTTCGATAATTGAAAGGTGTGTTCTGTGCTTGTCACACCAGATTTTTCGTGTCGCGATATATTTAGTTTCAGCCGATACATTAGAAATCAAGATGTGAAATCATGAATCCAATACTTTCTCTTTATATATATTACATATATACATAGGTAAGAGAAAGTAATATTAAACTTAATAATGCCTATTATTATATTAGAAAAAAATTTTTATAGCCTATTAATAGGCCTAAGTCTAAAAAGTCAAATAGAATTTTAAGTACAAAATTTTTTTTTTACTTCTAATGATGAAATCTCA
This sequence comes from Euborellia annulipes, assembly GCA_023213315.1. NCBI lineage: Eukaryota > Metazoa > Arthropoda > Insecta > Dermaptera > Anisolabididae > Euborellia > Euborellia annulipes. Next base: position 13,968 of record JAKCPI010003018.1, read on the forward strand.
AATTTTTATCTTTCTAAGTATTCTTTATCTAAACCCGGATGTATTTATATATTTCACCCCATCAAGAGCACAAGGGCATTGACATTGAGAGGAAAATACTTGAACTTGATAGTTCAAGATAGCGGCCCTTATAAGGGTGAATGCGACTCCCCTCGTGTCGACGAACCTGTGAGGAACACTGATTATTTATTCATATAACAAAAAAAACTTCGCAAATTGTAAAAAGAGTTGATAAAAAAAAATTGGTGAATCTTAAATCTCTTTCAAATGCGTTTTTTATCAATAAAAGTATTCTAAAATTTATTTCTTTTTTTTACTTTCTCTTACCTATATGTATATGTTAATATACATACATAGAAAGTATTGAATTCATGTCAAAAATTCGATGTCGAGATTTTTATGGATCTTCACGTTTTGTCGTAAACTAAATACATGTCGATACATAAAATCTGGTGTGACCTGTTAAGGTTTTTTTTGGCATCTGATGCAGGTCCAGTCCCTATTTAATCAATCTATTGGTATCCAATTAAATTGAAATAAATTTTTTTCGCTTGAAACGGGATGCGTACTCTTGATCTTTGGCACCGCGAACTCTCGACGTTTGGCACTAGAAGCTAATGCGACATAAGTCAAGGGCTGTTTTTTTTTTTATATTTTCCAAAAGCTTTTTTATTTTATTTAGTCCTATTTGATTTTAATTAAAGAAAAAATAGTATTAGAGTGGGTAGATAGCTGAGTAGATCTTGTAGTAAGGAATAAAATAAATTGCTCCTTGCCAAAGGACCAAAGGCTATGCAAGTCAAGGTAGATTTACACTTTGCATAACCTTTGGTTCTTATTAAATGGGAAGAAACAATTGACACAATTGCTCCATTCTAATTTTTGGGAAATTTTGTTGATATGCTTCAGCTCTGAGGGTGGTCGTATATCTGACCGAAATATCCTCTTGAAGTGATTAATAAACGAAATAAACGTAGATGCAATCTCTCTTTTCTTTATTCCTTACTACAAGAAAAAATATTAATAGTATTTAGGATTTGAAGCTCATCATTTCTTGTATATGGATGGCGAGTTTTAAATTTTTTTCGAAACTTAGGCCATTAAGACTTTAAAACATTGACAATATATACTATATATAGTATTATTACCAACAAACAAATTAACCAAGAACATTTAATAATAAAATTTTTTTAAACTCATGTTTTTGTTTCCAAATATTAAATATTCATAAATATTCCATATCAACAATTACTGTTGTTTTATGACATATGAGTTGCCCTATTTTGAAATCAATTAGGATCTGTTTATTTTCATTAGACGAGACTTATTAAAATTGAATAATTTGGGCGTCACCCCTCGTCGCTAAAACATTAACTGTTCAAAGAAAAACTCATAAAAAGCACTCTCAAGTATTAGAATAATATTTTCGATAGAAATTAATCTTCATTTCGAATAATTATATTAAATATTAAATAAGTAATTTTGAAAAAGAAAATTAGGTTATAAACAAAATACGTAGATAAAAAAAATTTTTTTGATGAAAAACAAAATCAAGTAGGCTATTGTTTTATTTATTTATTTAATTTAACTTTATTCTCCATATAAGATTAAATTATATTCCACCCATATTTTAATTTAATTAAAAGCTAATATAATTGGGATTGAATATTATAGATAGATCATATTAAAATGTATATTAAAATGTGTAAGAAAAAACCAGAACCAAAAAAGGGAATAAATAAATAAATAATCATTTGAATGCAATTTATCTTTAGAAATTTTTGAACTGAGAGAGGACGAGATTAATCATACACAGCCTTTCTTTTCCGAGTAACCACTTTAAAGAAAGACCGTGTTATCATTAGAATTTGAAAAATAACTTAAATTTATATTTTTTTTTTAAGGTTTATTTTTACAAAATGATGTAGCGTGCCAAGTTGTATATACCAGAGTATAGGTGTAAGCTAGTTTCTTGGCAATGAGAAAATAACTTTTTAGAGTTTTTTCTCCGAACATTTCGAAGTAAGTGATATTAAAATCCAATATTCGGAGAAAACTCTCCAAAAAGTTATTTTTTCGAAGAAATTTTTTTCTTTTTTTGTTATTATCGAAGGAATTTAATAGCACTTTGATTCCTTCGAAAAAATAACTTTTTAGATAGTTTTCTCCAAATATTTTGAAGGATTTTAATAGCACTTATTTCGAAATGTTCGGGGAAAAAACTAAAAAGTTATTTTCTCATTGTCAAGAAACTAGCTTACACCTATGCTCATATATACAACTTGGCAGGCTACATCATTTTGCATGCATGTACAGTACATTTGTATCCCAATGGCCTCATGCATACGAAATTAACATATCAAATAGATATATTTTAGGGTTTTGAAAAATTAGTAAAAATGTTTTGCACTTTCAAGATATCTTCTATTCTTCAGTGAAATAAAAAAGGTTAATTATTTCAAAAACATTTTTGACTTTAATGAATTATAATAATTCATATTAATTTTAATATTTCATATATACCAAATTAAATAAATAATTTTTTTAACATCTTTATACGAATATATTTTATTATTAGAGAGAGAAATGAAATGGTGGAATGTTTTTGAAGTAATTACAAATATTTTTCTCGATTTTTGCGTTCCAAGAGAGCTTTGTACTCCCACTTGATCTCTAGGTCACGTGAACTCTACAAATTGACATTTCGCCTGGATTACAATACACGTCTTTTTATCCTGTAGGTATTGCACTTTCAGTCTCTATTGACAAAGTGGTTTCTTGAACACCGTAAATTGACAAGTGCTAATGAGGCAGATCATTTAGGAAAAGAAATTGTTTTGTAAAAGTGAAATAAGAAGTTTGTTAAAGAAAGTTCTATTAAAGTCAGAAATTAATTAGCAGTAATAATAATTAGTGATTGGATTTTCATGTAAAATAAAAGTGAAAATAGTCAAAATAAAATATCATTTCAGGGAAATATTTTGGTAAAAAAAAGTTTTTTTAAACGAAAATTAAAAATATTTTTATTAATAAGTTAGTATAAAGTGTTTAAGGCATCTTTGGCAAGATCCGATGGAGTACAGTATTGATTTTAAGCAATATTTGTAAAATCTCATTGGTCACAAAATTTAATGACTTATAAATTAACAAACTAAAATTTAAAAAACCTAATAATCAAAAAATTCGATAACTGATTTGGTCATGTGGGTTGCATATCTTCTAGGAATTAAAAACAAGGAAATTATGTAACCCATGATAAAAGTTAACAAATATTTATTTATACAGTACACTTTTTTTTTTAAGGTCTTTTTTCGGCATCTAAGGCCACAGACCCCAATCCCTATTTATTTCAAATGATTTGTAGTCAAATCAAATGAAATAAACTTTTTTCTCGCTTGGGACGGGAAGCGAACTCGGGACTCCGGTGCGAGAAGTCTTTTCACTGACCACCCTTGTGAGCCACGGCTCCCGGGCACAGTACACTTTATTTATTGTATATATATTTTTTTAAATAATCTGTTAGTAATTCTTTCTATTTAATTAATTTTATCAAAAGGAGAATAAATAAAATTCATTTTATGTTATTTTAAATGTTAGAAAATTAGCCTGGAGAAATAAAACATGTCGGAAACAAAATAAAGAGATTTAGTTTATATTTTCTGTCAAGTAATGTTTTTAGAATGTCACTTCATTTTTAATTTTTTATTTA
>JAKCPI010003019.1:0-87076 GCA_023213315.1 Euborellia annulipes
AAACTCCCTAATAATTTATGATAAAAATTCTTATATAGTACTAAAACGAAAAAATAAACCAATAATTGTATTAATTATAAATATTTAATAATTAATAAAATTTGTTGTAATAATTAATAAAAAAAATATACATAAAAATAAATAATTAAATATTAAAAAATATTAATAAAAAAAAAAAATTTTCATTAATAAGAGAGGGAGGAAATAATGTGTTAACAGATTAAAATTCATTTGACAAAGTCAGAATAGAGGAGAAAGAAATTGTAAAAGAGAAATCAAGTAATCAAAAAAAAAATAAATTTTTAAATACTAATTAATAAATTAACAAAAATAAAAAATAAAACATTTTATATGAACAAACAGGAATATTGTCTGAAGGATGAAGGGGGATATTTCTCCGCTGTGTTTCTTGTTGGAAGTCACGTAAAGAAAGAATAAATGAATTGCTGTTTAGAACTTGATGATGGGGAATCAGTCAGTTTAGAATTATGATAGATGTCTGGGAAGGAAGGTTGCCATAAAATAGTACTGGATCCAAATTCCGAGAAGTTAATAGAAGGTGACATTGTTCACGGCCTAAGTGGCGAAGAAAACAAAATATTATAAATAAATAAAAAATAAAAATATATATATAAATAAAAAATTGTTCTATTCGGGTAGGGAAGCGAAGAACGCACCCTAAACCCAATTTATGAGTTATGTGAGAGAAAAGTGGAAGCTATGTGGTAAAGTGAGGGAATTGGATACCAAAACACTAAAAGTGGGCCTATCCAACCAAAATCTAGATGAATAAGCTACTGTATACCGGTAATTGAGTATACTGTTGGGGGTGTTCGTTCTGAAGCGTGAACGAAAAGGAGAGGCATTGTGGTGGGAGTGTCGGCTCTGAATCCTCAGCCAATAGTGTATACAAGTATAAATTCAATTAGAAAATAAAAATATAATTTTAAAATATAGATTCTTGATTACTCTTTAACAAATATAAAAAAAAAAATAAAAAAAAAAAATGAAAAGGATAACCGGAAAGATTTTGTCCATTGTCTCCGACGACAAAATCTCTTCGAGTCGGGGGATGTTATATATAAAGCCCCATGAGAGTGCAGGAAGGGATAAGAAATTATACCTGGAAATTTTTATACGTCGAATAGAATGAGTCAATGTTTGTGAAAAGTTTATATTATTTATTTAAAATATAATGACAATAGTTAATTTTAATTATATCAAGTTACACTGAGTGAAGTGATCAAATTAGCACCCAACCCTTTCCCCCCCCCTTTGTGCGGCGATGTGTGGATTGGAAGAAAAGAGAGAAGGGGGAATGGTCCTCCCCCTTTAACACTGAAAGGAACCTGAAAAAGGACAAACGAAGATTAGTTAAAAGAAAAGTGAATTAAAATAACAAAATAATGAATTTTTAACTTACAAAAAAATCAAAATTTCTTCTTAATAAGAAACAATTAAAATATAAATTCCATAAGGTGAACCCCCACCCCAATGGAGGGGGAGCGTCTGGGCGAAGGGGGAAGCCAAGTCACGAGGAGAGGAAGAGACGCTCGTGAGCAGCCAAGAGAGACGCAACATCGAAAAGTCCGCAAGAATATAATTTTAAAGTGTGCGTTTTCCATCAAAATAAAAACGCGACCAATGGTTGAAGTGGTCCTGAGATAGATCACGACACCTGCAATCAAAGAAAACAGAAAGAAGAGGCGAGCAATCTCCATCACACATACTTCGAATTACCTGAGCAGCAGCGGCAAGGCGGCTCCAATTCCGCAACATTCAAATTAATCAACGCTCTCAATAACCAGCTAAGTTGTCCGTATTTGCCCCTGTGTTCCCCAGTGTTTGATTTCATAAATAAAGCGCTTAAATAAAATTACAAAGGTTCAAAATAATATATGATCCTATATCGAACTCACGTAAATTATTAATCAATCTCACGTGACGATATACAAACTCTTAAAATAAATTAATAAAAAAGAATAGTAATTAACTTTCCCTAGTATAAGCCTAGATATAAGTTTTATTTGAAATCTCAGAATACAGCAAATACTAAATAAATATAGCAAAAGTATAACTAATAATAAATAAAGGAAATTCGTTGTATAAATTAAATTCAAATCACTCATTGCTCATTTAATTAATCAATAATCAAACTAATTAAAGCGAAGTAGATAACTCATTAAAATTATAATAATTAACAAAATTCTTATTTCTTTTATTTCCAACACCTTCTTATTAACAATTTCAGGTACAGGCTAAGCTGAGTTGCACGTACAGTAACGTAATAAAATTAATAAAAAGCACACACCCCCGTATATAGATCCCAAATTCTTTTAAAATAGTAGAATTCAAGTTGTAATATAATTTTAAAAGAAAACAATCAATTGTTTAAGACAATCGATGAAAAGAATATGATAAAATCACATTCGCTGGGCTATATATCTTAGAGGCCGTAGGGCGCCTATGCCGGTTTCGGGGGCGCCAAGGTCTCGATGCGCCTGGGGGGGGGGGGGGGGGCTCGAGCACCCCCTCGCCCCCCCCCTGGTTACGCCACTGCTAGTCATCATCAGTGCAAACAAATGATTTGGTGGAGGGCCCGTGTCAAACAATGGTTGAGGATTATTTTAAAAATTTCTCGGAGAAGCAGGGGTCAGACGCAAGTGCAAGCGAAAAAACTTCGCTTGCACTTGCGTCTGAACCCTGCTTCTCGGAGAAATTTCAAAATAATCCTCAACCATTGTTTGACACGGGCCCTCCACCAAATCATTTGTTTGCACTGATGATGACTAGGCATAATGCCAGTCGAAATATTTGCCAATTAAAGATGATGTGAGAGGGTCCATCAATTGCTGGTTTTTATTCTCCAGTTCTTTCCTATAAAATAAAATTTTGAAGCAGATCTGACCCAGGGTTATCGTGTAATTAATTTTTAAAAAAATCTGGTGTGACTGGCGCACAGCACACAACTTTCTCTTACCTTCGGTAATCGAAAGTTGTGTTCTGTGCTTGTCACACCAGATTTTTTGTGTCGACATATATTTAGTTCCCGACAGTAGGGAACATATGAATTCAGATGTAAAATTTATAAGTATGGGAAAATATTTATATTTTGTTACCATGGCAACCATTTCTCCTATCCTTCCCTATGAAATACAAGAGTAAAGTGGTCTTCAGAAGATTTCAATCGCAAAATGAGAATATACATTTTAAAGAGCATCTAAAAAATAATTGATTTTTGAATTTAAAAAAAAATCGTTGGAGCAAATTTTGAGAAAATCGAAAAAAACTGAAAAAGTACATCAGTAAAGTACTAGTACTCTTTGGCCGATTTTGATTAAAAGCTTATTTTTCCGGTCCCAGGGGGGTGTTTAACTTAAATATAAAATTTCAGCCTCATAGCTCAATTCCTTCATGCTTAAAATTGAACACAGACACACACACCCACACACACCCACCCACCCACCCACCCATTTTTTATTATTCGGTGAACATCAAACCAATTCCCGCAAGGAACCTGATGTCACCCATTTATTGGTCCTCTTTTCTTTACATTACAGATCTTTTTTTTTAATTATTAATAATTACAATTAAATATTATAATGCATTTAAAGGTAATGTACTTCACGGGGAGGGACTCTTCCGCCAGATGGTATTCGAGGCGCTACCTCGGACGCGGCCGTCGATTTCTTGCTCTTGAGGTGGTCATAAAGAAGCGCGCAAAGTTCATGTGTGAACCCCACAACACTCTGGTGGTAATATGACTTAGGGTTCTACGTGTGACTCCGAGTGATGTAAGGGCCTGGATTGAGTTAAGGGACCAAACTCCCCTTCCAAGAAAGTGTTACACCTTCCACCCAGAAACGAAGCTTTCCGTGGACCCTTTCTGCGGCCTCATAGAGCGGTCTCAGGTCGTACTTCTCGATCTTCTGTTGGTTTACAACGTCCAGCTCTTGGGCTCCAGAAACGACTTGAGTGTCTATAAATACACCGGCACCATCCCGTATAGCTAGAATGTCCGGCTTCAGCACACCATTTGATGTTCGGTAGGATCTTTCACGCTCCACCTTCCAGCCGGAGCGACTGAGAGAGTTGGCCACAATCGAGCATACGGCATCATGCCTCAGGATTCGACCCCCATGAGATCGCCAGCAGTGCTGAACTATGTGGGCAGTAGTCTCTCTGGAGCCGATGCATCCCGCTCTGCAGTTCTTGTTTCCTGGTTGTGTCCCCCGTCGCATTCTCACTCTAGAAGGCAGTGCATTGATCCATGTTCGAATATAGTGAACCCAGTCGGATCCGCGAATGGAATGAGCATTCTCATTTATCCACTTGGTAGATGCCGTTGACTTAGATGCTTCTTTCAGCTCAATACCATCTACGGATCTATATAGGATTTCAGCCCAGTACTTTTCGCGCATGGTCTTCGTGCGTAGTAGAATTCAAGTTGTAATATAATTTTAAAGAAAACAATCAATTGTTTAAGACAATCGATGAAAAGAATATGATAAAATCACATTCGCTGGGCTATATATCTTAGAGGCCGTAGGGCGCCTATGCCGGTTTCGGGGGGCGCCAAGGTCTCGATGCGCCTGGGGCGGGGGGGGCTCGAGCACCCCCTCGCCCCCCTGGTTACGCCACTGCGCTCATCAGTGCAAACAAATGATTTGGTGGAGGGCCCGTGCAAACAATGGTTGAGGATTATTTTAAAATTTCTCGGAGAAGCAGGGGTCAGACGCAAGTGCAAGCGAAAAAACTTCGCTTGCACTTGCGTCTGAACCCTGCTTCTCGGAGAAATTTCAAAATAATCCTCAACCATTGTTTGACACGGGCCCTCCACCAAATCATTTGTTTGCACTGATGATGACTAGGCATAATGCCAGTCGAAATATTTGCCAATTAAAGATGATGTGAGAGGGTCCATCAATTGCTGGTTTTTATTCTCCAGTTCTTTCCTATAAAATAAAATTTTGAAGCAGATCTGACCCAGGGTTATCGTGTAATTAATTTTTAAAAATCTGGTGTGACTGCCATACACACAACTTTCTCTTACCTTCGGTAATCGAAAGTTGTGTTCTGTGCTTGTCACACCAGATTTTTTGTGTCGACATATATTTAGTTCCCGACAGTAGGGAACATATGAATTCAGATGTAAAATTTATAAGTATGGGAAAATATTTATATTTTGTTACCATGGCAACCATTTCTCCTATCCTTCCCTATGAAATACAAGAGTAAAGTGGTCTTCAGAAGATTTCAATCGCAAAATGAGAATATACATTTTAAAGAGCATCTAAAAAATAATTGATTTTTGAATTTAAAAAAAAATCGTTGGAGCAAATTTTGAGAAAATCGAAAAAACTGAAAAAGTACATCAGTAAAGTACTAGTACTCTTTGGCCGATTTTGATTAAAAGCTTATTTTTCCGGTCCCGGGGGTGTTTAACTTAAATATAAAATTTCAGCCTCATAGCTCAATTCCTTCATGCTTAAAATTGAACACAGACACACACACCCACCCACCCACCCACCCACCCACCCACAGACAGACCATGTCGCGAAAACCACTTTTTTGGATTCAGGGAACCTCAAAACGTGAAGATCCATCAAAATCTCGACATCGAATTTTTGACATGAATCCAATACTTTCTCTCTATATATATATTACATATATACATAGGTAAGAGAAAGTAAAAATGGAAATTTAACATGTAGTCTATGGGGAATATCAACGAAACGAACACATATCGAATTATATAGCCACCTCTGCAATAGATACAAAAACAAAAAACTTACATTTTATCAATTCACTTCCGTAGAATACGTTAAACATAAAATCAAAAGTTTCTGCCGAAGGCTTTTAAAGATATTTTAACAAGAAAGTCAAAAAATTCTCCAAAGTGACAGTCGCCAATATTTAAAAATAAGGAAGTCTCGAGAGCCAGACCAGCCTGGCAACGTCGCATAAAATAATTCTCTTTTTTTTTTCAATTTTACGATATTTTTTCTCGCATATCGTCCATTGTGTTTAAACTGATTTGCATTAAACATTGTAATATATTAAATAAAATAAAATTGAAGGCTTTTAAGATTTAAAATAGATAGTTGATGAATGCAATGTTGCCAGTTCTATATTACGTGAAATACTGCTCGAGTCAAAAGTCATTCATTTATTATTTTTGGTAATTAAATTATTAACTTAATCCAATTATAAACTCTGATAGGTCACGACTAAATTATAATAAGGAATTTTGGCATTCAAATTTTTAATTTTATTTAAAAAAAAATTTAGATTCTATTATGACTTACGGTGTACTATCCGAACAACCTTAAGTAATAAAAATGTAGAATTATAGAATTATTTAATAAATTTGTGAGTTTTGTTAAATATATCTGACTAGTATTCATTGAATATTAATTAATCTCTTATTGTTCAATTACATAGATCTCAAAATATTTTTAAATGCGAAATGCCTTCCATCTATGGTTTATGTCAATATTGGAAAGATAATATTTCAAGAGAGACATTCTTAATTAAAAAAAAAATTCACTTTCTCAATATTCCATCAAGACATCTTTGAAATAAACATAGGGTGATGACTTGATGCTTTAAAAAGACTCTAAAACTAAAATAATTCCTAAAACACACTCACTTTGAGCAGTGGCGTAGTGAGAGGGGGGCAAGGGGGGTCATCATGCCCCGGGCGCTACACACAAAAGGGCGCCAAATGGCCCGCAAAATAAAAAATAATTTAAATGTCCGGGGAAAAAATTCCGCGGCTAATCTTTACTATAAAGTTCGCTCCCACCAGAGAGCGCTGGCGGGCTTTACTCACGATTCTTTCGTTCTCCCACTTTGTGATTCGTTCTTTAAATTTAATTTTAAAATCGTCATGATAATATTCAACATATAACATATTCCTGAGACAAAAATAAACAAAAAACAAAAAAAAATAAAAATAAACATAAAAATATTCAACACAATATGCCTGGGAAAAAAAATTGTTTATACCCGCCATCAGAGAAGGATCACGCCGAGGAGAGTCAGTCTTAAGGTAAGGATCTACTTTTTTTTAAACAACTTGCAGGGGTCCTGAATTAATTGTTTCGGTCCGGTGCAGTTAGGTTTTCCTTTAGATAATAAAGTGATTTGGTAGCAATAATATTTTAAAAAACTTGTAGGGATCCCTTGTCCGAGAGCCGCCGGAGGCGGCTCGAGACCTTCGGTTAATTAAGGTCGGTTCTGTTTTAGATTAAAAAATATTCATCCAGAATATTTTAAAGAACTTGCAGGGATCCCTTGTCCGAGAGCCGCCGGAGGCGGCTCGGAGACTTTCGGTTTTAAGTTCGGTTATTTTATTTTTAGAAAAAATTCAAAACAACTAGGGAATTCTCGGCTTCGGTTCGGCTCGGCTCAGTACGTCCCTGTATAATGTTATATGATTTTCGAATGGGGGGGGGGGGCGCTAAAAAGGTATCGTGCCCCGGGCGCCAGTTAAGCTCACTACGCCAGTGACTTTGAGTCAAATATAAATTTATAAATAAACTAGACGCAAAGCCCCGCCTTCGGCGGGGCTTTCGTCTAGGCCGGGGGCTGCGCCCCTGGACCCCCCTTGCTCGCCTACTTATATACATACCGGTACATACAAACATTTTCCCTTTTCATTTTTATATATAGAGATTATTTAAACGGTTAATTATTCATGAATTTAAGATTTTTTGTGAATCATATCCTTTCCGGGACTCTCCCGATACACAGACAAAAAATTTACGCCAATATTTTAGAATTCAAAATGTAAATAAATAAAAAAAATAGTAAACATGGGTAAATATTTATATTTTGTTACCATGGCAACTATTTCTCCTAATTTTTATTTTTTCTTATTTTAACGGTTAATTACTCATTAACTTATTGTTATTTGTGAAACAAAACCTGTCCGGGATTCTCACAAACATACACAGAAAATTTCATCATAATTGGTTCAGTCGTTTAGGAGGAGTTCAGTCACATACACACGTACAGAAGAATTATATATATAAAGATAATCAGCTTATATGATTCAATATAATGCATTTTGGGGATCTATTCTTTAATTATTTCAAAGAATTGAGCCAAGGAATTTGGTCTGCGAACAAATAGATAAAATTTTTGAAAATTAGATAGCCAAATTCCTTCAGATCTCTAATATTCATTATATAGAGCAGGGAAATTACATAAACTAAGTAGGTAATCTTTATATATATATATATATATATGTCGTAGACAGATCGTGAAATTAGACAGTTCATGAACTGTCTAGACATTTCATGAACTGCAGCCAGATCGTGTAATGGTCAAACAGTTACATGATCTGGCTAAAAATTTTAGACAGTTCATGAAATGCAATTGGGCCTTAGACAGATCGTGTAATGCTCGAGAATTACATGAAATGTCTAAATTTTTTAGGCAGTTCATGAACTGCCTAACAGCTGTTTTGCCGATCGTGTACTGTTTGTAAAGCAAATAAATGGATATTAAATTATCAAGATCATTCGACTAAATTTGTAATTCTACGTCCTTCAACTTCTAAACGAACTCAAGAAATAGCATCTGAGTTATTATCTATCTTCCTCTTGTTCGGTGCTCCGAAGATTACAAATTGACAACGGCCGGGAGTTTGTTAACAGGATAATAGTAGATCTTCATCAAATGTGGCAAATCAGGTGGGGTCCGAAATGGAATCGTAAAAGGGTGGTTCCGGCCCGAAAATCTTGTTCCAGCTAGCTCTTAGTTCTTTACGCGTGATGAAATAGACTTAAACAAACTCCTTTCTCTGAGTGAAGCTGTTAAACATTGCAATGGAGGGCAATGCTCGTGTAGAGCTTCTGACGTGCAATTTACTACTAAAAGATGTTCGTGCAAAAAAGCTAACGTTTTGTGTAACAGCCAATTGTCTCTCAAGTTTACTCTGCGCTAATAAATAAAAATTTAATTAAATAATACATTAAAAAATGAAATAAAGGACGAAAGATTTTATATTTTAAGCTAAAAGTAGCTGCTTTAATTAATATTTTATCTTTTTCAGTTCTCCTTTTCAGTAATTCAATGTTCCCAGTTATTGCACGATCGGCAAAACACCTGCTAGGCAGTTCATGAACTGCCTAAAAAACTTAGACATTTCATGTAATTCTCGAGCATTACACGATCTGTCTAAGGCCCAATTGCATTTCATGAACTGTCTAAAATTTTTAGCCAGATCATGTAACTGTTTGACCATTACACGATCTGGCTGCAGTTCACGAAATGTCTAGACAGTTCATGAACTGTCTAATTTCACGATCTGTCTACGACATATATATATATGCAAGACATGTGACAAGTTCTAAGCCATTCTGATCATTTATTAATTAAATTTACAAGAATTTAAACTATTAGAGAAAAATCTAAATATTAAAAAATAAAGAAATAAACATCACTTACCAGTCTAAATTTCAGCTGGAAAATTTTCCTTTTTATTTGATTTTTATTGCAGTAAGAACAGATCAATAGGAAGTTTGATGACTTAATCACTATAAAAAAGAAAAAAAAATTAATTAATAATAGAACATTTAATATTTTATTAAAAAATAGTTAATAAATACCTTTAATAGTTCATTCGAGGTTCATCGCCTCAAAGGGATCACGATGTTGGGACACGAAATGGAAATCAGAATGAATTCCCAATTTCACCTATAATAAATCACTCTATTATTTTTTAATAATTATTTTAATGTTTGAAAAGAAAATAGGTGAATATCAAATACCAAGAATAATTTTCTTCCCATGAAAATAAGATGTGAACATGATCCTCTTCATCGTCGACGTTAATCGTTTAATAAAAATATCGAGTTGAAATGATTTGATTTATTTCAAACAATATCTGAAATTAAAAATATTTTTTGGATTAGAGAAATTTGAGAAAATATTAATATAAATATTCAACTTACATGAAAAAATAATTAATTATTAGCTGAGAAATGTCAAATTTTTATCATTAAAATTTTCATCCATCTCATGACCGATTTTTAAAATTTTATATTCATTTTGAAGATCGTTTAATATAGAATAAATATCAATAAATAGTTTGTATTAAAATGATTTAAATAATATGGATGATTTAAGATTAATTTTCCACAACACGGCATGCATGGCTCTCTTTGATTTGGAGGCATCATAGATGATAGAAAAGAGACGCGAGCTGCGCATGTCCAAGCAGGCAAGCAAAGAGAATAAAAAATCTGGTGTGACTGGCGCACAGCACACAACTTTCTCTTACCCTTTGGTAAGAGAAAGTTGCGCACCGTGCTAGTCACACCAGATTTTTTGTGTCGAGATATATTTAGTTTCCCATAGCACCTTAGTTTCAAACTTGCATTTTAAATGTTGACTGCTTCAAATAAACTATGGTTATTTTTCAAAATTTTAATCTCATATTTGGACATTTTATACACAATATAGATTCGTAAATAAATACAAAATTTCATAAGAATTGGAAAAAAAAATTTTAAATGCGTAAAAAGTTCCAAAGGGGACCCCCTTTTGAATCGAAATTAACATACAAATCCCTATAGGAAATTAACATTAGGCCTATGCGAAGATAAGGTGGAAAGGGAATTTAAAAAGAGTAGAGAGAGACGATAATGTTTGCAAGTGAGAGAGAGACATATATGTTTTCTTTGAAACAATTAAAGACACAAATAAATTTAAAAAAAATGGGAATTTAAATAATAATTGATTTTTAATCTAATAAAAAGAAAAAGATTTAAATTCCGTTACCATGGCAACCAGTTCTATCTTTCCTATGAAGAACAAGAGTAAAGTGGTCTTCAGAAGATTTCAACGGCAAAATGAGAATATACATTTTAAAGAGCATCTAAAAAATAGTTCATTTATGAATTTTAAAAAAAATCCTTGGAGGGAATTTTGAGAAAATCGAAAAAAACTGAAAAAGTACATCAGTAAAGTACTAGTACTTTTTGGCCGATTTTGTTCAAAAGCTTATTTTGGGATTCTTCAAAGGTACCTAAGTTAAATATAAAATTTCAATCCGGTAGCTCAATTCCTTCATGCTAAAAAAATGGGTCCACACACACAGACACATACACACACACACACACAGACCAATTTGCGGGACCCACTTTTTTGGACTCAGGGGACCTCAAAACATGTATATCCATCAAAATCTCGACATCGAATTTTTGACATGATCGCAATACTTTCTCTCTCTATATATTTCATATATAGGGTACGAGAAAGTAAAAAAGTCGATGACAAACAATTAAAGAAATAAAATTTAAAAAAAAAATCTGGTGTGACTGGCGCACAGCACACAACTTTCTCTTACCCTTCGGTAAGAGAAAGTTGCGCACTGTGCTGGTCACACCAGATTTTTTGTGTCGAGATATATTTAGTTTCCGATAGCACCTTAGTTTCAAACTTGCATTTTAAATGTTGACTGCTTCAAATAAACTATGGTTATTTTTCAAAATTTTAATCTCATATTTGGACATTTTATACACAATATAGAATCGTAAATAAATACAAAATTTCATAAGAATTGGAAAAAAAAATTTTAAATGCCTAAAAAGTTCTAAAGGGGACCCCCTTTTGAATCTAAATTAACATACAAATCCCTATAGGAAATTAACATTGTTCCTATGCGAAGATAAGGTGGAAAGGGAATTTAAAAAGAGTAGAGAGAGACGATAATGTTTGCAAGTGAGAGAGAGACATATATGTTTTCTTTGAAACAATTAAAGACACAAATAAATTTAAAAAAAAAAATGGGAATTTAAATAATAATTGATTTTTTAATCTAATAAAAAGAAAAAGATTTAAATTCCGTTACCATGGCAACCATTTCTATCTTTCCTATGAAGAACAAGAGTAAAGTGGTCTTCAGAAGATTTCAACGGCAAAATGAGAATATACATTTTAAAGAGCATCTAAAAAATAGTTCATTTCTGAATTTAAAAAAAAATCCTTGGAGGGAATTTTGAGAAAATCGAAAAAAACTGAAAAAGTACATCAGTAAAGTACTAGTACTTTTTGGCCGATTTTGTTCAAAAGCTTATTTTGAGATTCTTCAAAGGTACCTAAGTTAAATATAAAATTTCAATCCGCTAGCTCAACTCCTTCATGCTAAAAAAATGGTTCCACACACACAGACACACAGACACACAGACACACAGACACACACACACACAGACCAATTTGCGGGACCCACTTTTTTGGACTCAGGGGACCTCAAAACATGTATATCCATCAAAATCTCGACATCGAATTTTTGACATGATCGCAATACTTCCTCTCTCTATATATTTCATATATAGGCTAAGAGCAGTAGCGTAGCCAGGATTTCTGCTTGGGGGGGGGGGGGGGGGCCCAAAAGTTTTATGAACCCCTCCCCCTCCCCCCTTCACCAAGAAACTTAAAGTGGAGAAATTTTTTTTTAGATAATATAATAATTATAAATAAAAAACAAATAAAAAAAAATTTTTTTCTTGAAATAAAAAAAAATTTTAATACAAAATTCGTAAATATTAGAGATTTTTTCAATTATTTATAAGTTTTTTGTTAGATTTTAGAATTTATGAGAGTTAATAAAATATTTATTTAAAAAAAAAAAAATATCATTAGGGAAAACAATAGGTATTTTTTTGTTTTGGAGAAGGCTTTGGGGGGGGGGGGGGGCAGGGGGGGGCCGGGCCCCCCTGAATACGCCACTGGCTAAGAGAAAGTAAAAATAACATTTTTGGAACTATGTCTCTGTGGGTCTGTGAACACGATTACTTAAAAACGCAAGCAGCCAGATTGATCATCTTAAAATAAAATTGTAAATTAAGTTGTATGCTGGGTATGTGAGATTGGAGTTGGAAAGAATAAAACCAGCGTTGTCGAACACCTTTACACTTTTATTCAGGCAGACGTTATGGTTACCGAAACGTCTGCCTGAATAAAAGTAAAGGTGTTCGACAACGCTGGTTTTATTCTTCCCAACTCCAATTAAAATAAAATTGTAGATCAGTATCGACTTTTGGAGTAAATATTTCTACCGGAAGTAGATTTTTTTTTTTTTTTAACATTCACACTCAAACACACATTCACACAGTATTTTCGGCGACTCAGGCCATTTAAGACATTTACGATGTCCGTTATTGATTTAATCTCTATATATATAAAGAGAGATGTGACTAAGTGATGACAACGCGCAGCCTAAACTATAATACCTATAAGGCTGAAATTTGGCATGTAGAGTCCTTTTGTGCCCAAGGCGTCATTTAAGAAGCCATTTTGAAATTAGGCCCCACCCCTATCCTCCCACCCGCCAAAAGACAAAGTAAAAACCCCCAATTTTTTAAATATTATTAGAATTTATATAATTTTTATACACATAATCTATTTGTGACATTTAATAAATTTTTTGGAGAAATTAAAATTTTCCATAGGATATTACTATTATAATATCTTTAATATCTTTTAAACCATTTCTTCTCAACGTACCCGATAAGATCACCCTGTATGCGTTTCAGACTTGCAGGGGGCGGTAGAAGACCTAGATATATTTAGGGGCATTGAGGTTCCTTAGAAGGGGCGTGGGCAGATTAAAAAATATAGTCTAAAAGAGGCAAAAAAAAAAAGCTAATCACGTACTAAACTAAAAGAAAATAAAGTAAAAGAAAAAATTAATATCGTTTAATTTTTGTTATTAGAGGTTATTTTAAGTTACTGAACGCGGCGACCTGTTGTTTTTTAGCAAAATCTAGCCTGTTATTAACAAACTCCTTAAAATGCATAATATTCGTTCAACCTTCTAATTAGTTATGTCTTAAATTTATGTCTTTTGAATTTTAATATTAATATTCCTCGATTTAACAAAGTATGCGTTTTAATTTAATTGCCCCCATTGAATCATTCTTTCATTCTTTATTTTATACTCAGAAATAGGATAGGTTTCATATCCAATCTTACGACTCTACTATAATATAATATTACAGTGGCAATAGCTGTTTTTAATTCGTGAGAGGTCAATTAAGATAAGGGGGTGGGTGGAGGGGGGCTCTAGAAAAGAACATATCCTTAAGGGGAGAGGTGAGCAAAATAAGGTTGAGAAACTGTTTTAAACGATAATAGATAGCAATTTAAATAATACATCTAGAAGATTTTTTGTATTTAAATTTCTTAAATAAATATCTTTCAAGGGAATCAAAGTTATTTAGTGTTCTCGGGCCTTTGTGTAGTGGTTAGTCATTTGTAGCAAAGGTCGCATGTTCGTATCCAGTCAATTGAATTCGCTACCCATTCAATTGAAATAAATATAAACGGGGTCTTAATGCCTTCGGTGCCTAAAAAAAACTTAATGAAATTAAAAAAAAAAAAAAACTATTTACTCTTTTTGATTCTAAATCCTCCCGCCCCTGAGCAGGGTTTTAACAAAAAAGACTTTTTTATATTTTGACCAGGGTACTGGTCAAATGTAGTTAAAATCGTTCAAAAATGGTTTTAACCATAAAATTAATTTAAATTGACTACCAATCAATTTGAATAAATAGGGAAGGGGTAAATTAAATAAAAAAAAATATATATATATCCTAAACAAAAAATCTGGTGTAACCTGTTTTAACCACCCTGGTTTTAGCAGAACCACTCTGCCCCTCCTCCATTTTTACGAAATTTTGTACTCTTCAATTTATCTAAAAAAGTTGTAATTTGGCAGGTACATTACGTTTATTGCCTTGCAAGATATTCACGAAATCTTTTTCGAAATTTTAATTTTAAGAGTAGTGAAACCTCATTTTGGAGTTTTTTTTTTTTTTTAAATTTTATAATGACCTTTAAAGGGGTTGAAATATCAATTTGCTTTTTGCTCTAAAGAAGAAACGAGGCATCGATGTTGAGGGTTGGCAACGAATTAAGAAGGTTTATGCTCCGGGAATTTCAGGGTTTCAACGATGGGCGTACAAGCGACTTGCCCGCAAATCCTAACCTTGCTCGCCGAAGGCGAAGCAAAAAGAGCTCGCCGAAGGCGAGCTCGGGGTCCAGGGGGCGAAGCCCCCTGGCTAGCGCAAGGTTCGCCGAAGGCGAACCTTGCCGCTAGTATACATATATGGGGTCCAGGCATTCTTATTTAAGCCATTTGGTATCCAAATGGCTTAAATAAAATCATCGGACTGCCTGGGGTCTCAACCCGCGACGTTTGGTATACGAGGTTAGCAGTGGCGTATTCAGGGGGGGGCCCAGGGGGCCGGGCCCCCTCAAAGCCTTCTCCAAAACAAAAAAAATACCTATTGTTTTCACTAATGATTTTTTTTTTAAATAATTATTTTACTAACTCTACTAAATTCTAAAATCTAAAAAAAAAACTTATAAATAATTGAAAAAATCTCTAAAGGTGGAATTCCGAGCAACGCGACAGAGCGGCAGAGTCAATAGCGTCACTGCAGCCGCGACAGTGTCGCGCTTGTGGCTTCCGATGTCGGGGTCAGTAAACAAACGCGACCTATTGTCCTTACCTAAAAAATGTTAATCCTATCAATATTTCATCTTCATTTTCGTTGAAGTCCGCCATTTTGTTTATTGTTTTGTTATGACAACGCTCCGGCAGCGGCCGATCGAGAACAACGGGGCAGTGTCACTGCCGCCAGAGCGGCAATGACGTCACGGCAGTGCCGCGGCTGCAGTGACGGTATTGACGCTGCCGCTCTGTCGCGTTGCTCGGAATTCCACCTTAATATTTACGAATTTTGTGTTAAAATTTTTTTTTATTTCAAGAAAAAAAATTTTTTTTTATTTCAAGAAAAAAAAAATTTTTTTTTATTTGTTTTTTTATTTATAATTATTATATTATCTAAAAAAATTTCTCCACTTTAAGTTTCTTGGAAAAAAAAGGGGGGGGGGGGTTCAAAAACTTTTGGGCCCCCCCCCAAGCAGAAATCCTGGCTACGCTACTGGAGGTTAGCACGCTAACCTCTACACCAAGCCCCGAGGGCTAAAGGAAGTAGTTCCTAAAAATAATAAATAATATTGGCCATGGGATGTTTGGCCTCATCAATAAAAAACACTCACATGTCTTGTTAAGTAAATAATATTATTTTAAAGTTTTTCCAATAGTTTTTACTTTCTCTTACCCTATATGTGGAATATATAGAGAGAAAAAGTAATGCAATCATGTCGAAAATTCGATGTCGAGATTTTGATACATGTTTTGAGGTCCCCTGAGTCCAAAAAAGTGGGTCCCGCAAATTGGTCTGTGTGTGTGTGTGTAACGATTTTTATCATGAAGGAATTGAGCTACCGGATTGAAATTTTATATTTAACTTAGGTATCTTCCCAGAATCTCAAAATAAGCTTTTGAACAAAATCGGCCAAAAAGTACTAGTACTTTACTGATGTACTTTTTCAGTTTTTTTCGATTTTCTCAAAATCCGCTCCAACTATTTTGTTTAAAATTCAAAAACCAACTATTTTTTAGATGCTCTTTAAAATGTATATTCTCATTTTGCCGTTGAAATCTTCTGAAGACCACTTTACTCTTGTTATTAGATTATTATTTTTAAATGCTTTTATTTAACTTACTCTTTCAAAATCACCAACTTTAAGTCTTTGTTAAGGACACTTCCCGATGGGCTAGAGGTGTGAAATTTGATACTTAAGGGTCATTTTTGATGATGCGAATAGTGAGTTGGGTTTTACCAAAATTGACCAAACTAATGTGGTACTTTATTTGAAATCTCACGCGTATTAATCTAATTTCAAAAGACTTTCCAATGGGTTAGAGGTGTGAAATTTGATACTTAAGATTCATTTTTGATGACGCAAATAGTGAGTTGGGTTTTACCAAAATAGACCAAACTAATGGGGTACTTTATTTCACGCATCCTGCCTTACTCTATAATAAAAATCTGGTGTGACTGGCGCACAGCACACAACTTTCTCTTACCTTCGGTAATCGAAAGTTGTGTTCTGTGCTTGTCACACCAGATTTTTTGTGTCGACATGTATTTAGTTTCCGACAGTAGGGTACAATTGAATTCAAGATGTAAAATCTATAAGTATGGGAAAATATTTATATTTTGATACCATGGCAACCATTTCTCGTATCTTTTCTATGGAGTACAAGAGTAAAGTGGTCTTCAGAAGATTTCAATCACAAAATGAGAATATACATTTTATTGAGAATCTAAAAAATAATTGATTTTTGAATTTAAAAAAAAATCGTTGGAGCAAATTTTGAGAAAATCGAAAAAAACTGAAAAAGTGCATCAGTAAAGTACTAGTACTCTTTGGTCGATTTTGTTCAAAAGCTTCGTGTCACGTCCCATGGGGGTGCCTAACTTAAATATAAAATTTCAACTTCCTAGCTCTTTTCGTTCTTGAGATATTTTGTTCACAGACACACAGACACACACACAGACACACACACACACACAGACAGACAGACCATGTCGCGAAAACCACTTTTTTGGATTCAGGGGACCTCAAAACGTGAAGATCCATCAAAATCTCGACATCGAATTTTTGACATGAATCCAATACTTTCTCTCTATATATATATTACATATATACATAGGTAAGAGAAAGTAAAAAAGACTAAAAAGTTTAAATAAAAAATATAATAAAAAAAAACTTTTTAAAAAAATGCTTTTATTTAAATTGAACTAAAAAGAGAGAAATAATTTAATTGTTCTTGTTAAAGTTGTTGAATATTTATGACTTAAAATAAAAGCGTGGGGCGCTTCAAAGTGATTCCGAGGCTCTAAATATTAATATATACAATTTCTTAAGCTATCAATGTGAGCCCCACGCTTTTATTTTAAGTCATAAATATTCAACAACTTTAACAAGAACAATTAAATTATTTCTCTCTTTTAGTCAATTTAAATAAAAGCATTTTTTTAAAAAGTTTTTTTTTATTATATTTTTTATTTATTTATTTATTTTTGAAATTCCTATCGGGATCCCCGTTTATTTACCCGAGGTGCTTTCGTGTACAACACACACCTCAAACCTCACCGGCCTCTGGTCGTAGCCATCTACCGGCACCCCGTGAAGTTACATATCATTTCCTATCTCTAGCTCCTCCTCCTACTTTCGTCTCTAGCTAGTGAACTAATTCTTATTTCTGGTTCCAACCGGCTCCTTATATCCAACCTCTTCTATGCTCTGAAGGATGTCCTAGTTTGAGGAGGGACTCCCTCAGCACCGGCGTGTAGCCTACTCCTTTCGAAGAATGCATCACTGAGAGGGAACCTTCTTAACGTCCCTTCCACAGGACGGGATGTCACAGCAACTCCCTCTCCATCCTAAAAAATAAAAATCCTGGATACCTCTTTGAAAAATACCTTCATAAACACTTAATCCATTCACGAACTCTCAGGACGAATCCACAAGACCTTACTATTCCCGTTCATCGCACCTCAACGTATACAAGATCCTTTACGGTAGAGTCAATCAGACTCTGGAACAGCCTACCGGAAAATTTGCGGGCGGTGGGATCGTTGGGCTCGTTCAGGGGACGCCTCTTTGGCCACCTGATGGACATACAGATGGGCCGTCGGGTTTGATTAAAGTATCAAAATAAACGCTTCATTAATTTTCGCATCCTCTTGTTCATATTCTTCTGTCTCTTTTACTTTTTCTTACCTATGTATATATGTAATATATATATAGAGAGAAAGTATTGGATTCATGTCAAAAATTCGATGTCGAGATTTTGATGGATCTTCACGTTTTGAGGTCCCCTGAATCCAAAAAAGTGGTTTTCGCGACATGGTCTGTCTGTGGGTGGGTGGGTGGGTGTGTCTGTGTGTGTTCAATTTTAAGGATGAAGGAATTGAGCTACGAGGTTGAAATTTTATATTTAAGTTAAACACCCCCGGGACCGGAAAAATAAGCTTTTAATCAAAATCGGCCAAAGAGTACTAGTACTTTACTGATGTACTTTTTCAGTTTTTTTCGATTTTCTCAAAATTTGCTCCAACGATTTTTTTTTAAATTCAAAAATCAATTATTTTTTAGATGTTCTTTAAAATGTATATTCTCATTTTGCAATTGAAATCTTCTGAAGACCACTTTACTCTTGTATTTCATAGGGAAGATAGGAGAAATGGTTGCCATGGTAACAAAATATAAATATTTTCCCATACTTATAAATTTTACATCTGAATTCAAATGTTCCGTACTGCCGGGAACTAAATACATGTCGACACAAAAAATCTGGTGTGACAAGCACAGTACACAACTTTCGATTACCGAAGGTAAGAGAAAGTTGTGTGCTGTGCGCCAGTCACACCAGATTTTTTTCTTACTTTTGCTTCATTTTGTCTCATTCTTGTTTTTACTTTTATTTTTTGTTTTTTTTTTTATTTTTTATTATTTTATTTTCTACTTTTACTTTTGTTATTTTTTTTTCTTTTTATTATTACCTTATATTATCTCATTGTATATGTACACTGTTGTGAGAGAATTGAAAAAAAAAAAAAAAAAAAAAAAAAAAAAAAAAAAAAAAAAAATTTTGTAATTCTTTAAGAATGCTCAAAGAGATCATATATGATCTCAGAGCAGAAATAAACTTATCTATCTATCTATCTATCTCCTCGTAGAGTTGCCTGAGGGCTATTGTGGTGAGATCCTATATTCCAATCCAGGGCTTGCTTGAGGATTTGTCTACATTAAATAAATATTTTTATTTAATGAAAAATCCTGCATGCCAAGGATTTGAACAGGGATCTTCTTTGCAGAAGCTGACACGCTAGCTCAATACACCAGCGAGCCCTCTATTTGTTATTAGATTAAAATTAATATAAATCAATTATAATTTACATGCCCTTTTAAAAAGTATATCACTAATATTTGTGAAAATTGTTTGAAGTCATTTTTTTTTTTTTTCAAATTCACTTTCCGCCTTATTCCCCCATAGGTCCAATGTTAATTTCCTATAGGGATTTGTATGTTAATTTCGATTCAAAAGGGGGTCCCCTATGGAACTTTTTAGGCATTTAAAATTTTTTTTTCCAATTCTTAAGAAATTTTGTATTTATTTACGAATCTATATTGTGTATAAAATGTCCAAATATGAGATTAAAATTTTGAAAAATAACCATAGTTTATTTCAAGCAGTCAACATTTAAAATGCAAGTTTGAAACTAAGGTGCTATGGGAAACTAAATATATCTCGACACAAAAAATCTGGTGTGACCAGCACAGTGCGCAACTTTCTCTTACCGAAGGGTAAGAGAAAGTTGTGTGCTGTGCGCCAGTCACACCAGATTTTTTTGAGATAAAAGATAGCCAAATGCGGAAGAAAGACAAAACATTAAATATCTAAAATTTAGATGAATATTGGGAACTACATATTTGAATCCCCTTTTAAATAGACATCCGATGCATCAGTCTTGTAAAGATTTTGCATAACTACAAGGCGTCGGTGATTAGTGGCGCCGCTCGTGTCGATAGTGCAAACCATTCTACACTTGTTATCGACTTTTTACTTTTTCTTACCTATATAAGGTATATATCTTCTTCTTCTTCTGTCCTTGCCTTATTCCCGCGATGCGGGGTCGGCAAACCGTAATTTTATCCTCCAACCCTACCAAGCGTTTTTGGCCAGATAAAGAAATTATGTATTAGGGGTGTCTAACGAAGACAAGTGAAAATCAATAGACACCACATCAGATCTATAATAGTCATTAAATAGACAATAGATTGATTTTTTCCTTTTTTTTTTGGAGATGTGGCATAGCCGGAGGCTGTGGGTCCAGCAGCACACGCGGGTGCAATATGAGTCTCCATGGCGACCCAAAGAGAGAGATCCAACCGACCTACATGGTCTTCAGGCAGAGGCTGATCGATGCCGGCATGTCTATATTTATACTACAAAAGGGAAGGAAACTTTCTTCTGATTGTTCCCGACAATGCCGGCATCTAATAACAAAAGAAAATACTGGGGCAAAATCATTAGGAACCGACGAATATTCGGTTTTTTAAGGGGCCCGAGAGCGAAGGTGTTACGCATGTTTTTCCCGATAGGATGGCGTTGTGTGTCATTAAAAGTATGCCCAAAAATCAAATAATTCAAAAATTTGCCAAGAGATGTCAGAATGGTAGCTAATAATATTTAATGCATTTTTCATTGATCTTTTAACAATAAATGTTATTATATATTATGTATCTTTTATAAAAGCATAAGAATATATAAATATAGGCTATTAGGGGATCAGCTGTTAGACTAGCCTGCCATCTATTGCAAGAATGCTGAACTAATTTGACAGTTGAATTTTAAATAAATCATCTAAGCTTATTTTAAAAATTTCTTAATTAATATGTGATTAATAATAACAATAAATTCATTTTTAAATTTTAAAAAAATTAAAGATTATTGGGACAGATTGTTTTTTTGTATTTGCTTGATAACAAAAAAATTAATTACGCTAATTTTTTAATAAGTCATTAAACAAATTATAACTCGATGTCCCAATAATTTCTTATGAATTTAATTCATTAAAAAAAAACCGCATTGAAAAATTCCTTATAATAGTCTAGTTTTTTAATTTTTAAAATTACAACTTTTTCCTGATACGTGGACAACACATATAATTGTTCCCATACTTAAACCCAGTAGAGATCCATCTGTCTCAAAATCTTTCAGACCTATAGCGTTAACATCCTGTGTTGAAAAAATTTTCGAAACCATTTTAAAATTTAGATTGGAGTGGTTCTTTGAATCAAACAAACTATTCGGATACTCAAAATGGGTTTCGTAAAAACAGATCTACCATGGATAGTATGACAATATTGACTAATGATATACATAGAACCTTTTGTGATCAGGAATATCTAACGTCTTTGTTCTTGGATGTGCAAGGCGCATATGATAACGTTAATGTCAATATTTTAGGACGCAAATTATATGAATTAGGAATTCCTGGGGCTATTATTAATTGTATAACTGTTTTATATTCTGATCGATTTGCCTATTTGAAAACCTTTTCTGGATTAATTGGACCAAGAAAAATATCTAAAGGCATTATTCAAGGAGGTGTTCTCAGCCCGCTTTTATATTCGATTTACACTAGAAATATTGATAGAGTATTACATCCGGAGACAAAGATTCTCCAGTTTGCTGATGATATTATTATTTATACTAGTTCTTCTGAACCTAACTACAATATAACATTATTAAGCGAATCGGCAAACTCTTTAATAGAAGAAATGGAGAAGCATGATTTAGAAATATCCCCCGATAAATCTAAAGTTATGGTGTTCACGAGAAAATATACTCCCCATAATTATCATCGTTTAAGAATTGGTAGTTTAAACATCGAATATGTCGAAAGTCACAAGTTTCTCGGACTAATTTTGGACTGCAAATTAAACTGGTCACTTCATATTTCTTATATGCTTAGGAAATGTGAGATGGCGGTAAACGTATTGCGTATGATTAGTAAAACTTGGTGGGGTGCAGATCCGTCTATATGCATATTACTATATCAAGGACTAATAAGATCTCAAATTGATTATGGGTCTTACATATATGGTAATGCATCAAATAGTTTACTTAGTAAAGTTGATTGTTTGCAATCTAGAGCCATCCAAATTTGTATGGGATATATGAAGAGCACACCTATTAATGCCATGCTAGCCGAGACTGGACTAATGCCCCTACACTTGAGAAGACATAAGTTGGCTAATAAATTCATTTTATCTCGTGCTTCAATATCCAATAATGCAGTAATCTTATCTATTGAAAAGTTAATTAGTTGTAATAAGAGTTTTAAACGTTACAAGATCCCAGTAATGGTTGAAGTCTACCAGAAGATAAAATCCAAACTAATAGCTATTGAGAAGAATTAAAAGTTACCTATATTTATTTATGATTATGATCTGCCTTACGTTAGCTTAAATGTAGACATGAAAACCTTCAGGAAGGGCAGGCATTCTCAACAATTACTGGTAAATCAATACCTCAAAAGTAGATTTCCTCAAGCGAGTGTTATTTATACAGACGGTTCTAAGAATAGTATTGTCGTCGGAGCTGCTTTTGTCAACCCCAGTGTTAAACACATTCAAATGTTTAAATTACCTAAAGAGGTATCCATATTCTTTGCCGAAGCATATGCGGTTTTGCAGGCTTTGACGTACGTCGATTCATGCCATGATATTCATGCAATCTTCGAGATGTTGTGGTATGCACGGATTCGCTAAGTTTATTAGAGGCTTTTAAGATTAAAGACAATACTAAAAGTATTATATTTAGTATTATGGTAATTATTAAAAAATTAATAGATAAAGGAACAACTATCCAATTTCTATGGGTTCCTTCGCATGAAGGCATACGTGGAAATAGAATGGCGGATGAGGCTGCAGTCAATGCCGTTTTACATGGACAATTGAGATTCCCGGATCTTCTATGGCATGATTTACTTGCCAATTTGAATGTAGACGTCAGGAATAGACAACAGCTGGAGTGGACTCGATCCGCCTTACATAAGGGTTCTCATCTTTTTAAAATTTCCCCATA
The DNA here is from genome assembly GCA_023213315.1 of Euborellia annulipes. Taxonomy (NCBI): domain Eukaryota; kingdom Metazoa; phylum Arthropoda; class Insecta; order Dermaptera; family Anisolabididae; genus Euborellia; species Euborellia annulipes. The sequence continues at coordinate 23,537 of JAKCPI010003019.1, forward strand.
CGTGAAGCACGATCCCTGGTTCTATTCTTTAGGCCTCTCCAGAAGAAATGTAACTAGTATAAATCGACTTAGAGTGGGCCATTCGTCGGTTGGCGCACATCTCTTTCGAATTGGTGTTGCGGACAGCCCGATTTGTTCATGTGATAACTTAAGTGTAGCAGATGCGAACCACATTTTCTTTAGTTGTCGGTACAGTCAAACTCAATCAGAACTGCTGATGGTGGCTTTCATTGGGAAGGTTACATTACCTTTGAGTGTAATTACATTACTTTTGAGCGCTGAAGAGGATACCGATATATATAAATTAATAGGAACTTTTTTGAACACCATAGATATAGACATAATTTTGTTTAATTTTTTTTTTTTTTTTTTTTTTTCTTTTTTGTATTTATATTTTAAGTCAGTTGTAACAATATAATATTATAATCTCAGCCAAAAACATCGGAGATGCAAAAGGGGCGCCACGCATTATTTTTGCCCAGCGTCGAGGTGAAATCAAAAAAATGCGCCTCGCTTTTCTGATTTATATAAAAGCGAGGAAATATTTTCACTTAAATAAAACCCCTACAGAATTTTATTTGTTTCATATATCCTCGCTTTTATATAAATCAGAAAAGCGAGGCGCATTTTTTTGATTTCACCTCGACGCTGGGCAAAAATAATGCGAGGCGCCCCTTTTTGCATCTCCGATGTTTTTGGCTGAGATTTCACTTCTTTTTGTGAAATATTGCATTTAAATATTATTTAATAATTTTTGTTTATTAAATATTAAGTTATCCCATGAATAGATATTTTAATATGCATTCCAAACAGTAAAAAATAAATACATCATTTGGTATTAATTCAAAACGATAAACATAGGATTTCACCAAATTTTATAAAATTTTAAGTTTTTTATATTTGTTATGTTGGTAAAATGTAAATACATCGTTTGGTATCTATTCAAAACGATAAACATAGGATTTCCCTAAATTTTATAAAATTTAAGGTTTTTTATTTTTGTTATGTTGGTAGAATGTAAATACATCGTTTGGTATCCATTCAAAACGATAAACATAGGATTTCCCTAAATTTTATAAAATTTTAGGATTTTTATTGTTGTTATGTTGGTAGAATGTAAATACATCGTTTGGTATCCATTCAAAACGATAAATATAGGGTTTCACCAAATTTTATAAAATTTTAGGTTTTTTATTTTTGTTATGTTGGTAGAATGTAAATACATCGTTTGGTATTAATTCAAAACGATAAACATAGGATTTCACCAAATTTTATAAAATTTTAGGATTTTTATTTTTGTTATGTTGGTAGAATGTAAATACATCATTTGGTATTAATTCAAAACGATAAACATAGGATTTCACCAAATTTTATAAAATTGTAGGTTTTTTATTTTTGTTATGTTAGTAGGATGTAAATACATCGTTTGGTATCTATTCAAAACGATAAACATAGGATTTCCCTAAATTTTATAAAATTTTAGGTTTTTTATTTTTGTTATGTTGGTAGAATGTAAATACATCGTTTGGTATCTATTCAAAACGATAAACATAGGATTTCCCTAAATTTTATAAAATTTTAGGATTTTTATTGTTGTTATGTTGGTAGAATGTAAATACATCGTTTGGTATCCATTCAAAACGATAAACATAGGATTTCACCAAATTTTATAAAATTTTAGGTTTTTTATTTTTGTTATGTTGGTAGAATGTAAATACATCGTTTGGTATCCATTCAAAACGATAAACATAGGATTTCACCAAATTTTATAAAATTTTAGGACTTTTATTTTTGTTATGTTGGTAGAATGTAAATACATCGTTTAGTATCCATTCAAAACGATAAACATAGGATTTCACAAAATTTTATAAAATTTTAGGTTTTTTATTTTTGTTATGTTGGTAGCACTTCTTCTTATCACGTTAATCTATTGTATTTCTATCTGAATGGATTTATCCTAAAAATTGTTATTCCATTAGGGATGAAAATTACTAATATTAATATATATGTTCCTAGATGACGTCATCAGGGAGCAAAATAGTCAAAATTGTCTTTTCGCCACGTTAAAGATAGGACAAATTTGAAATTTTGAATACCTCTCAAAAAGTAACTTTTGATCCAAAATGAAATTTTATATCAAAGGTATCGGGTTTTTGATAGTATCTATTTGTATTTTAAATTTCATCCAAATCGGTCCAGCAGGGAAACCTGTAGCTTTGTCTAAAAATTTGAAAATTGAAGAAAAGAATGAAAAAAAAAAAAAAAAAAAAAAGAAAAAAAAAGAAAAAAAAAAAAGGAAAAATAAGAGACTAACTTTTGACCTTCCGAAATCGGCAAAATCTCAACTTTGAGCCTCTGCCATTCTTTTTGGCACTGGAATTTTTTTTTGAATTTGTGCTCAAAATAATCCTTATTTATTCTAGTTTAATATAAAAAAAATTTGGCTCCGATATCTTAAAAACTTTTTGAGATATTCGCCCAGAAAGAGAAAAGTTTCTCAAAAAAAATTTTTTCACGTCCCTATCTTTTATTAAGGACTAGCCGCAAGGTTCGCCTTCGGCGAACCTTGCGCTAGCAGGGGCTTCGCCCCTGGACCCCCAAGCTCGCCTACCGGCGAGCAATTGCCGCCTTCGGCGGGCAAGTTCGTTACATTTTAGCATGTTTCTTGGACGGCCTTCGTTAAAAAACTGAAATTCACGGACCTTAAACGTTCTTAACTCGTGGTCAATTCTCAATGCCTCGATTCTTCTTTACCGCAAAAACAAATTGATATCTTAACACTTTCAAAAGTTAATATAAAAAAAAAATCTCCAAAATGAGAATTTAAGGTTGTTCGGACATTAAAGCACTTTCCTTGATTAAAAGCTAATTTTTTAATATGTTATTAATCACTATCAAATACGTATAAAATAAAATTTTGAAGCAGATCTGACACAGGGTTATCGTGTAATTAATTTTTTAAAAATTGAAATTTAACATGTAGCCTATGGGGAATAACGACGAAACGCACACATATTGAATTAAATAGCCATTTCTGAAAATGATACAAAAACAAAAAAACTTACATTTTATTAATTCACTTCCGAGGAATACGTTAAAAATAAAACCAAAAGTTTCTGCCGACCGCTTTTAAAGATATTTTAACAAGAAAGTCAAAAAATTCTCCAAAATGACAGTCGCTAATATTTAAAAATAAATAATGAATTCTCGAGAGTCAGACCAGCCTGGCAACGTCGCATAAAATAATTCTCTTTTCTCTATGTCAGATACATTTTTTTTTTCAATTTTACAATATTTTTTCTCGCAAATCGTCCATTGTGTTTAAACTGATTTGCATTAAACATTGTAATATATTAAATAAAATAAAATTTAAGGCGTTTAAGATTTAAAATAGATAGTTGATGAATGCAATGGTGCCAGATCTATATTACGTGAAATACTGCTCAAGTCGAAAGTCATTCATTTATTATTTTTGGTAATTAAATTATTAACTTAATCCAATTATAAACTCTGATAGGTCACGACTAAATTATAATAAGGAATTTTGGCATTCAAATTTTTAATTTTATTTAAAAAAAAATTTAGATTCTATTATGACTTACGATGTACTATCCGAACAACCTTAATGCTCTTAAATATAGAATTTCGAAAGCTTAGGAAATCACGCTAAGGTAATAACGTAATTTGCAAATTATAAAATGATATGAAATTATTACTATCACGAAGATAAGTAGTAAATAAATTTTTTATTTCTTTATTTATTGTGTTAAATAAAGGGCCAATTACAGAAATAGTAAATAGCTGTAAGGTACTTTCTTAAAAAAGCGCTCTTTTGTAATGCAGGATCATTTTGTATTATAAGATTCCTGTATATTTGAAGGCGTATTTGGATCATAGCAGCTATAATGTCTATAATCTGCCCATATTTAACAAAAAATCACAGTCTTGAGTGAGCAGTCGTTGAGTGCGCACGTTTTTTGAGCCTCTCTCGTTTTCTCTTCTTAACAAATAAACATACTATATATACTCATCTGTTTTCTTTGTGAGACATTTTAATAGTGAGTACTGGCATATAGCTACATACACCACCTTAGAGTTTATTTAGTTTTGTGTATAATTAATTATTCGTTACAAATTATAGACTTTTTTCATTTTGTTTTGCAACATGTTATCTGAAGGTGGAGGGGTCGGGACGACCCCTCTACCTCAGGTGGATAGTGCTGGAGGGCGCAAAAGATTCCGAGTTGAATCGCCACTCTCTCCAGGGCAATTTTTTGAGCCGTTATGTAATAAAAATAATTATAAACCAATTGCTCGTTTTCTTATAGCGAGCCATGGTGACCCTGAAAGAAATTTGTCTAGAGTGTCACCTTTTCTTATAAATAAAATGGTTAATTATACAGCGGGTAGTGAAGTGAGAAATATAAAAAAATTAAAAAACGGTACACTTTTCATTGAAACTCTTGCTGATAGCCAAACCCTTAATTTGTTGAAGATGACTCAATTGTCCCAGGAGATCCCTATAACTATTAAAGTTCATGAAAAACTAAATCATTCTAAAGGAGTTATTTTTTGCAAAGACCTTGTAGAATTTTCCTTAGAAGAGATTAAAGAAGAACTAAAAGAGCAGAACGTAATTGAAGTCTACAGGGTTGCCAAATTTATAAATGGTGAAAAGAAAGAAACTCCTTTACATATTCTAACTTTTGACACACCTACACTCCCCTTTAGAATTAAGGCTGGATTTTACAACCTGGAGGTTCGACCTTACCTTCCATCCCCGATGAGATGCCGGAGGTGCCACATTTTGGGCCATACGGTCCAGAGGTGCCCTTCAGAGCAGAATTTATGCATAAAATGCGGGTCATCGACCCATAGTAGTGAACAATGTGTTAAAGATCCTGTTTGTGTAAATTGTAATGGGGATCATCTGAGTAACTCTAATAAATGCCCGAAATATGAAGAAGAAAAGGAAATTTTAGCAATTGCGAGTAAGCAGAAAATATCTTATTTTTCCGCTAAGAAACAATTTGATCTGGAACGAAATAAAAATAAACCTGAAAATAAAAGCTATTCCCAAGCCGCCAAAAGTTATGTCCCATGCGCTTCCTGTGTAGAGCTTAAAAAGGTTGTTAGCGACTTAACCGAACAGATCTCTGCTCTAACCAAGCAGATAAATTATTTACTAAAAAATCAGTCTGTTGAACAGAATAATACAAAAATTAGTTTTAAACCTAATGAACCTCTTTTCAACCTTTCTTTGCCTTCAACTTCAAAAACTTTCGACCAACCGCCACTTAAAGACGGAATGCATATTGATTTAGAATCTTCTATAAATTCAGATGACTCTGATTTAGATCCAGTGCAAGTCATTTCTAAGAAAACTCCATCTAAACTTCACCGAAAAAATAAATCTGAGACGAAAAAGGGAAAAGGCAAAGCGAAATTAAAACCGAACCTTGGTGCCCAGTTCTCATCACCTAGTCATTTATAATTAAATTCGTCGATATATTGATATATATATATATATATATTGTTTAATCCGTTTATTTAAGAAATAACGAACCTATTTGTTTCAAAGTTATTCATATAGTTACTTATAAAACGTTTATTTAATTATTTAATTATTTATTTATTTATAAAATTATTTATTTTCTTATCTTATCTCGTAAGATGGAAAGTAGGATCATCCAATGGAATATTAATGGACTATATCTACATTTTAATGAATTAAAAATCTTGAACAAATTTTATGATCCTATTCTTATATGTCTTCAGGAAACGCATACATGGAATCGTCAAAAAATTGCTTTGAGGGGATATGAAGTATGTAGATATGATTGTTCCTCTGGTCAAAAAGCTCATGGTGGTGTATGTATTTTCATCAAGAATTCTATTCTTTGGTCAACCATCCCAGTGGTTTCATCCTTGCAAACTGTTGTCATCCGATTGACGTGTCCACCTTTAACAGTATGTAACATCTATATTCCTCCAAATGAGAAATGTGATTTGAGACTTCTTAGAGATTTATTAGACCAGCTTCCACAACCATTTCTTATTGTGGGTGATTTCAATTCTAGAAATCCTGTATGGGGAGACAAGCTTCTTAACTCTAAAGGAAAGCTATTACAGACCTTTATCGATTCGTACAATATCTCTCTCTTAAATACTGGTGCTTCGACGCATTTTAACAGTGCTCACAACTCTTTTTCTGCTATTGATCTTAGCCTTTGTTCACCAACTATGAGTTCTAAATTTAGGTGGGAGGTACATAAAGATCTCTGTTCCAGTGACCATTTTCCCATAATTGTCTCCTATGTTAACAAGATTACCCCTCAGCGCACTCACCCAAAGTGGCTGACAAATATGGCAAATTGGTCTCTGTTCAATAGACTCTCGTTTGTTAAAGCAGACATTTGTAATGGTGATCCACTTGTTGGACTAGAAAAGTTTACTAAAACCATTTTGAAGGCTGCTGAAGCGGCAATCCCCAGATCTGGTACTAGGCCTAAAAGACCATCCGTTCCATGGTGGAATAAGGATATTGCGGCTGCGATTAATGAAAGAAAAAGGGCGCTAAGAAGATTCAACATTTGCCCTTCATCCGAAAATCTTAAATATTTTAGAAAAAAGCGATCTTTTGCAAGATTTCTTATTAACGAGAGTAAACGTATTTCCTGGGAAAATTACGTTTCATCAATTAGTTTCAAAACTTCTTCTAAAGTGGTATGGGATAAGGTGAGAAAAATTCAAGGAAGTTCTTCAAGACTAACTGCTCTCTTTTATAACAATAATATAATTACCAACCCATATGAGATCGCTAATGTCTTTGCTGAGCATTTTTATAAGTATTCATCAACCAGTAATTATACAGCTTCGTTTATTCCAATTAAGAATGCATCAGAGCAAGTACCCATTGAATTTACCTCTAGTAATAATGAAGACTACAACCAAGTTTTCTCGAAATGGGAATTTGAACATGCTCTTGGAGCAAGCAAAAATACATCCCCTGGATTAGATCACATACATAATTCAATGTTAAAACAATTGAGCTCTGAAAGTAAGGACGTACTTTTGATGATTCTCAATAAATTGTGGATTAATGATCAATTCCCTGATAAATGGAGGCGGGCTATTTTAATCCCTATAAGTAAGACCACGGGGAACTCTCATTACCCTGAAAACTATAGGCCAATATCGATGACTTCTGTGATATGCAAGCTGTTCGAACGGCTTGTAAATAGAAGGCTATCATGGATTTTAGAGAGCAAAAACCTCATTTCTAATAATCAATGCGGTTTTAGGCAGAAACGTTCTTGCCTTGATCATTTGGTTAAATTGGAGAACTATATTCAGGAAGCCTTTATTAATAATGAACATTGTGTTGCGATATTCTTTGATTTAGAGAAGGCCTTCGACACCACGTGGAGGTATTTAATATTAAGGAAGCTTAGCCAATGGGGTATTAAAGGCCACTTAGCTAACTTTATAAGAAATTTTTTAAAGGAGAGATTTTTCCAAGTACGAATTGGAAACACTCTTTCAAGATTGACCCAACAGGAGAATGGAGTTCCCCAAGGCTCTGTACTTAGCACGACATTATTTTCGGTTGCAATCAATGATATTTTCAAATGTGTTAAGAGGCCTATTGAATATACCCTTTTCGTTGATGATCTAGCCATCTTTTTAAAATCAAAGAGCTTAGACTTTATACGAAATAGGCTCCAGGCAGCAATCGATGCTATTAGTAATTTTACGGCTGAAAATGGATTTAAGATTTCTAAAACCAAAACATTTTGCATTCATTTTTGTCGTCTTCGAGGAATTCATCTAGATCCACCTTTGACCCTAGAGGGTTCAAGGCTTGTTTACAAAGATGTTGTTAAATTTTTGGGTCTCCATTTTGACAAAAAGCTAAATTGGACTAAACATATCAATGAAACTAAAGCAAAGTCCTTAAAGTCCATTAATTTATTGAAGGTTTTATCTAATAGCCGTTGGGGTGCACACCCTCTAAGTTTGATTAGAATCTACAGGGCACTTGTCAGGAGCAAAATGGATTATGGAGCACCTGTCTACTCTTCAGCCAGAAAAACAAATCTTAAGAAGCTTGATTCGGTTCATCATTTAGGCATCAGGATCTCGCTAGGAGCATTTAGAACTAGCCCTGTCAAGAGCCTCTTGGCAGAGGCTAACGAGCCATCTCTCGAGATAAGGAGAACTATTTTGTCCCTAAATTATTTGTCAAAGATTAAGTCTCTTCCTGAACATCCAAACCATGGAATTTTAATTAATCCAAGAAATTGTAATAGATTCTTCAGAAGACCTCATTCTACACAGCCTTTGGCCGTTAGGATGAAAGAGACTCTGGAAAGATTCGATAAATATATAAGTCAGCAAATCGCTATTACCGGTTATCCTGAACCTCCTTGGATTTTGACAAAACCTCTTATAATTAAGGACCTGACTAGATTTCCCAGAAATACTACCAGTCATCTTATGTACAAAATAAGTTTTTTAAACATAATAAAAAGATTTCCTGACTTCACCCTGGTTTTTACTGATGGGTCAAAACAAATGGATAGAACGGGCTGTGCCTTTAAAATAAATTCACATGAGAAGTATTTTAGATTACCCGAGACGACATCCGTTTATTCGGCTGAATTAAAAGCAATCGAATTAGCCTTAAAATATTTGAATAATATCAATGTGGATAAAGTGATTATAGTATCCGACTCGCTAAGTGCTCTTCTAAGTATTGAGAAATTGTATTCTTCTCAATCTTTTGTGCAGATTATTCAAATTTTATATCATGAATATGTATCTCAGGGTAAGCTAATATATTTTATGTGGGTGCCCGGGCATAATAAAATTGCCGGAAACGAAGCTGTGGACCACCTGGCCAAAAAGGGAGCAAATAAGATTTCTTTTGATTTTGATGTCAGCTCTTTTGATGATGTCAAAAAGTTCTTAAATAGAAAACTGTTATCAGCTTGGAAAGTTGAATGGGAGGAAACCACCGAAAATAAACTGAGGGCGATTAAACCATCGATAAAGCCTTTTCCTAAACTGAGTCTGGAAAGGAAGGAATTCAGTGTTCTTATCCGACTAAGAATAGGTCACTGTCTGTTTTCTCATGGTTTCCTTATTAGCAAGGAGACTCCGCCTTGGTGTGCTGCTTGCGACGTACGGATTAGTGTCCAACACATTTTGAAGGAATGCCCGCTATATGAGACTGAGAGAAAAGTCAGGAACATCTCAGGAAGAACTCTTCAAGATATTTTGTTTGACGAGAATGATAATTATGTGGATCTTTTTAAATACTTAAAGGATATTAAACTTTTCTATTATATATAATTTTTTTTTTTTTTTTTTTTTTTTTTATACTTTATTTTTATATTAATTGGTTGTAAAAAAAAAAAAAACATTGTAAAAGAGTTTTGGAATGAGGCGCGAAATGACCGATGACGTCGTAGCGCCCTATAATGTATAATAATAATAATATATAATCTTACCTATATGTATATGTTAATATACATATATATAGAGAGAGAAAATATTGGTTTCATGTCAAAAATTCGATGTCAAATTTTGATGGATATACACGTTCTGAGGTCTTCTGAATAAAAAAAAAAAGTGGTTTTCGCGACATGGTCTATTTGTATGTCTGTTTGGGTTCAATTTAAAGCATGAAGGAATTGAGGTAGGAGGTTGAAATTTTATATTTAAGTTAGGCACCCCCCTAGGACATGAAAATAAGATTTGAGAAAAATATTTTTCTTCAGGAATGAAAGTTAGAAAAAACGAAGCCAGAATTTTTTCTTTAAAAATATATTTTAACAGCTGACGTTTCGGCTTTGGTCAAAGCCATCCTCGGAGCTGTTAGTGGTCATCTGAGGATGGCTTTGACCAAGGCCACTTACTAAAGTTAATTATTATTCATTTTATCGTTGAAAAAAAAATTGACAGAAACAAATAATTTGACTGCAAAAAACGATTCTTTTGAATATGAAATTAAATATTTTGTATTTCACTAAGGGTAGAGGGTGAATATAAGCTGTTGAAAGAGGAGGGGGAGGGGGAGTGTAGGTGTCATTGAAAAAAAAATTTATTTTTTATTTTTTATCTTTTTTTTTTAAACACTCACACTTTTTTCTCATCCACACTCAACACTCACACACACACATTCACACAGTCTTTTTGGCAACTCAGGCCATATAAGTCTTTATACGATAACCGTTATTAATTAATAATATACATATTGGGGGTCCAGACTTTTCTATTTAAGCCATTTGTATCCATTTCGGACTGCCAGGGATCCGAACCCGCGACGTTCGGTATAGAAGGTAGCACGCTACCAACTACACCAAGTCTGAGGGCATTTTTTTTATCTTTTCTTAAGTCACCATTATTTATCATTATATTATTTCTATATGGCCTATATTTTTGTTAATCAAATTTCCTTAATATACTTTTACACAGGGATGGATTAAGGGTTGAAAATTAAAATAAAATAATTTCAAAATAAATTTAAAATTAAAATAATTATTTATAAATGTGTTCAAATTATTTTGAGAGTAATTTCGCGGTGAAGAGCTCGCATTTCCTTAAAGGAGGGGGGGGGAGGGATGAAGACATTAACCAGGGGGTTTAATGCCCCATCCCCTATAATGCATAAAGATATTAATGTTTTTTAATACTTTTACTAAAAAATAAGTGCATTCCGTTTGAGTTAAAATTTATATTCAATATTTAGCAAATAGTATAGTAGGATAGAAACATTTTAATGTCATTCTAAAATTTCTCATTACTGGGGCGGAATTAATTTTTAAAGATTTCGAAACTCCCATAAACAGATAATAATAACACTGGGTAACTTAGAAACCCATCGAATCCCTTGCAGAATTTTTTTCATTATGTAGAAAAGTAAGATATGATTAGTCCAATTAGAATTTTACTGGGGTGAGTTATCGCATCTTTTTGTATATAGAACTAATCTCAATTCGGATTTGAATTTTTACTTTCTCCTACCTATATGTAGAAGTTAATATACATAGGTCTATATATAGAGAGAAAGTATTGGATTCATGTCAAAAATTCGATTTCGAGATTTTGATGGATATACACATTCTGAGGTCCCCTGAATCAAAAAAAAGTGGTTTTCGCGACATGGTCGTCTGTCTGTCTGTCTGTGTGTGTGTCTAGGAGGTAGAAATTATATATTTAAGTTAGGCACCCCCCTAGGGCGTGAAAATAATATTTGAGAAAAATATTTTTCTTCAGGAATGAAATTTAGAAAAAACGAAGCCAGAATTTTTTCTTTAAAAATATATTTTAAGAGCTGACGTTTCAGCTTTGGTCAAAGCCATCCTCGGAACTGTTAGTGGTCATCCGAGGATGGCTTTGACCAAGGCCGAAAGGTAAGCTGTTAAAATATATTTTTAAAGAAAAAATTCTGGTTTTCTTCTACTTTCATTCCTGATATAAATTCCACCAGCCATAAAATACCCTTATACCAGCGTTTTCCAAACTGTGAGGCGCGTCTCCCTAGGGAGGCGCGGATTAGTCTAAGGGGAGGCGCGAATATTCGCCCCCAGGACCAATTTTCCAAATGATTGCTAGTTTTAATATAAATAAAAATAAATAAAAAAAATATTTTTATTTATATTTATATTTTTTAGTATTAACAATTTTTGTTTTTGTATTATTTTATAAAATGGGAGTGGGGGGAGGGGGGTCGTAAGGTCATAAGATTAATTATTTTTAAGGGAGGCGTGGTAACATAAAGTTTGGAAACCACTCACTTACATGGTATATATTTAAAAAAAAATTTGTTTTAATTTGATCAATAATAGGATTAAACAAAACGAACGTTAATAACGCTTTTGTAATTTGCTCGAGCGCACATCTGCAGACACAGCCTCACCCCTCCCCTATCCCTTTAAGGGCTATTGAATGCCTTGGCGTATGGAACTGCAGGGATTTCCCTCCCTCCAAATTCTCTTCTAACACACAAACAAGCATCGTCTTATCAGACAGTAGGTGTGTGCAAAGTGGGTGTGTGTGAGTGGGTGGGCGGCAAAATTTCACCATATGCAAAGCAACCACGCGTTAGCATTCTGCAAGCAACAACCTCCTTCTCTCTGTTCCCGAACAAATCGACGATTAATAATACACGATCAATTCCCATAAACGACAATCTTTTTTTTTTTTATCTTTAAAGAAACGAACTTTTTTAATGAAAAGTGTTTCACTTATTTATTTTGTTTCTTTAATAGAATCCGAGTAATTTATTTTAACATAATCTCCAATAAATTATCATTTTTACTTTCTCTTACCTCTATATATATGTTAATATATATAGAGAGAAAGTATTGGATTCATGTCAAAAATTCGATGTCGAGATTTTGATGGATTTTCCGTTTTGAGGTCCCCTGAATCCAAAAAAGTGGTTTTCGCGACATGGTCTGTCTGTGGGTGTGTGTGTGTGTGTGTGTGTGTCTGTGAGCAAAATATTTCAAGAACGAAGGAAGAGTTAGGAGGTTGAAATTTTATATTTAAGTTAAACACCCCCTGGGACCGGACACGAAGCTTTTGACCAAAATCGACCAAAGAGTACTAGTACTTTACTGATGCACTTTTTCAGTTTTTTTCGATTTTCTCAAAATTTGCTCCAACGATTTTTTTTAAATTCAAAAATCAATTATTTTTTAGATGCTCTTTAAAATGTATATTCTCATTTTGTGATTGAAATCTTCTGAAGACCACTTTACTCTTGTTTCCATAGGGAAAGAGGAGAAATGGTTGCCATGGTAACAAAATATAAATATTTTCCCATACTTATAAATTTTACATCTTGAAATCAAATGTACCGTACTGTCGGAAACTAAATACATGTCGACACAAAAATCTGGTGTGACAAGCACAGTACACAACATTCGATTACCGAAGGTAAGAGAAAGTTGTGTGCTGTGCGCCAGTCACACCAGATTTTTTATATTTATTTTAATTAAACCCAATTAAACTAACTTAACTAAAACTAAAATAAATTTGTTTTTTAATATTTACATATTTGATTAAATTATAAACTCGAGTTAACAAAATATTTCAACTGCGATATATTTAATAATTTAAATGTATTAATTCAATCATTCGCTTGATGTAGTGGCTATGATTAAGTATGTTAATTTGGACAGGAAGCATCAGTCAGGACAGAGCAGTCTCTTCACGAATAAAACGTTACGATTCGGTCTAAATTTATTAGAGGTTAAAAATTGATATTTTTAAACAAATTCACAAGTCTTTTTGTTGTTAAACATAAAAAACAGTGAATTTCCAATACATTGGCTTTTCAATTGAAAGGATTATCTAATGCATGCTCAAAATTGTTCCATTTAATTCACCTATTTTTTATTTAAATAATTATAATCCCATTATCGTTTTTATCCAGCTATTATCTCATACATAAAAAAAAAAAAAACTATCGATATCGATGATCGAAACAGATGCTGTTGTCAAAGTGTTGTTGTTGTTGGTTATCCATATTTTGAAAAGGTTTAATCAAAATGGAAATAAATAATATCCCTTTTTTTATTTTACAATTGATTTAATCAACAAATAAATGTTAAATTGATTGAATTTAATTAAAAAAAAAATAATAATAAAAGGGAATTTTGCTGCTAAGTCGTTCTCATCAGTTTTTATAGTCACGTTTAATCTTTCCAAATAAAGAGATATTCGTTACTGTAGTCAAGTGTTAGGGCTTCCTGAGTACTAAGGACCAGTTGCTTCACTTCTAGTCAAATAGCAAACTTATCCGACGGCAACTTAATAAAGGCATCATTTATAAAAATTAATTAAAGTAAATATTAAAAATTAAAATGATTAATTAAAGGTAGGCCTAATTTCATTTCCACTTATTCTTGGGGGAGTTTTCTTACAAATAGGTACTCAAATTTAGCCAAAATATCTCTATATATAATTCGCTAATGTCCGTCTGTCTGTCTGTCTGTCTGTCACGCTCTATTTAGGCAACTTCCCGTTGGAATTTTGAAATGAAATTTTATATGCATAAAGAGGACCTTCTCGGGATTATTGGAAAATTATTTTCATCCCGAAATTCCTATAACTTTTTGAGTTATTAATTCTTCAAGTTTCTTCCATAGGAAATGTATAGAGAAATATTTATGTATTCTTTTCATTTGTGTATTCCATGAATGTAAACAAATCCTCAAGCAGGCACTGAATTGGAATGGAATAATAATAATTTTCTTTTCATAAGTAAGAAGCAAAGGCAGGGGTCCGCCGCAGGCGGGCCCGAGCCAGCTGGAGGGGGGGTCCAAGGGGGCGACGCGGCTAGTATTTAATTAATTGTTTAATTTTGTACAGTCTATATATTCGTAGATATATTTTGAAATATCCCCACCCCACTCCGAGTTTGACATTGTTTGTCTGCAACAATCTTGGATACAATTAACCAAACTCGTGACGTATTTAGATTCAAACATCTCTATTTTTGTATTCTTTTTAAACATTTTTCTTGTTTATGATATACATTTTCCTCTCGGAGGAAAAATTCTTTTTTTAAAAGGAAATCTCTTTTTACGAAAAATATAAATCACTTACTTAAGTAAATGGTTTAAAGATGATTCGGTTCTTTTTTTCATTTTTAACTTTTAGGTCGGGTTCTAAACCGAATTAAATTAATCATTGAGAGTTTTTACTGTCAACAACTTTTCTCTTTGATTTTTTTTTTTTTATAAATTTGTATAAGGAGTCTGAATTTTTTTTACTAATAATTAGGACTGTGGAATTTAAGAGTCTAAAAAACTATAAGGCTATATTATATAATAACCACAGAAAACCTGGCATTGGTTAGATTTATAGATAATGAAATAAATTAATGCTGATTCTGAGATTCAATTCACGGATGATGATTTTCTTATTGCAATTAACACCTTGAAATTGTCAAACTTGTTAGGAAAGCTCAGTTGTGATTTGTGAAATGCAAATCCAATGGCGAGTTGAAATTAGCACCTTCCACCAAGGGTGGGGTACAAGTTGAGAACGGCGACGATGCAACTTTTGGCGATTCTCTACAGAGAACCTGGAATTGTGTGTGTGTAAGGGAGAGATGATGAAGGATGAGTTAACGCGGTGGCGGGTGTTGGCTCAACTCCAGGAAACATCTGGGTCAAAATTCAGTCATCTGAGATGGGAAGTAATGTCGTCCCTATTTATGTATTAAAACACAAATTCGAACGAATTATTAATACAATATTCACATTACAATGAGACAATGTTCTTCAATCTGTTGACTAACTTTATTTCTGGATACAAATTAATTTTAATTCAATATTGAGGTTAATAAAAATCTTTATAACTTCCCTAGACAAATTATTATTAGAACTATATTCATTATTTTATTTCTTTTTTAAACATTAAAAGAAAATTTTAAGATTTTTTCTTTGCCTCCTGGGAAATCATTGGTTGATTTTAAATGTTGTTATTATATTTTTTTTCTTTCTTTGTTTTTTCAGCTTGCAATCGGACATATATGGGCGAGGTCGGCAAAACTTACGATTTGGAATTGCATCGACCACGTGAAGATAAATTACCCTTTCTCTGCGAGCTCACATTTGTCGCCGCGGGTAGAGACTACGGAGACATTGTTCAGGTAACAACAACAGCATAATATTATAATCAGAAAATATTTCCAAAAAATCTGGTGTGACTGGAGCACAGCACACAACTTTCTCTTACCTTCGGTAATCGAAAGTTGTGTACTGTGCTTGTCCAACCAGATTTTTCGTGTCTACATATATTTAGTTTCCAACAGTATGAAGTATGGTACATTCGATTTTCTAGATGTAAAATTTATTTGTGAAAATTATATTTTGCTACCATGGCAACCATTTATCTTTTTCTTTTCTATGGGTGGGGGGGGAGTACAAGAGTAAAGTGGTCTTCAGAAGATTTCAATGACAAAATGAGAATATACATTTTAAAGAGAATCTAAAAAATAATTGATTTTTGAATTAAAAATAAAAATCGTTGGAGCGAATTTTGAGAAAATCGAAAAAAAAGTAAAAAACTACATCAGTAAAGTACCAGTACTCTTTGGTTGATTTTGTTCAAAAGCTTCGAGTCACGTCCCATGGGGGTGCCTAACTTATACATAAAATTTCAACCCCCTAGCTCTTTTCGTTCTTGAGATATTTTGTTCACAGACACACAGACACCCGGACACACAGACAGACAGACCATGTCGTGAAAATCACTTTTTTGGATTCAGTGGACCTAAAAAAGAGTATATCCATCAAAATCTCGACATAGAATTTTTGACATGAATACAATACTTTCTCTCTCTCTATATATATTAACATATATATAGAGGTAAGAGAAAGTAAAAAATAATTTATTGAGAACGCCAATTAAAACAGGCAGCATTATTAAAGATTCGTTGATATTTTAATTAAATTGGATTTAATAGAAAAAGAGGGAAATATTGAATCTTTTTGGGAAAATTGAAAAGAAATGACTGAGTCTTCTCTATCTATCTGTCAGTCAGTCACTTTTTTCGAAATAAAAGAAAATAAAATTGACAGACTAAAAAAAGAAACATGGGTTGTCAATATTTGGAATAATGGAGCAAGTTGTTGATTTAAATTCAAGGTCTAGAATGAAAGAGGGAATAATATATTTTTTAAAATTTAAAAGACTAAGGTTAGCAAATGGTGAGAAAAAGATGAAAGAAGCTCATTGTTAATTTTTCTCTTAAAGCTTTAACGCCTAGGCTGGAAAAAATTTATAATTTTTAAGAGGCTGCGATGAGAAGAATTCGTGGAATAAAGAATTGAAAACAATTGCTTCATCTGACTTACTTTTAAATTAAGAGAGAGGAATGTCTACACACAGGAGCATATTTATATTTTGTTACCATGGCTATCTTTTCTAGGAAGTACAAGAGTAAAGTGGCCTTCAGAATATTTAAAAGGCAAAATGAGAATAGGCTTATATTTTAAAGAGCCTCTAAAAAATAATTGATTTATTAAAGAGAAAGAAAAACGCTTTATTTTCAGCAATTGTTTTTAATTCGTTAGTAAGGAATATTTCATATATTTCGGAGACCTATCGGACTCCTTCCTCAGTGGATTTCATCTCAATTCCCACATTACGGCCCTTATAATTAAAACGCTTGGAAGCGACATGTTATTTAACCAGCAATTATTAATCATTTGATGATTAATAATTGCTGCTTAAATAACATGTCGCTTCCAAGCGTTTTAATTATAAGGGCCGTAATGTGGTGAATTGAGGTGAAATCCACTGAGGAAGGAGTGCCGATAGGTCTCCGAAATATATGGAAATATTGCCTTACTAACGAATTAAAAACAATTGCTGAAAATAAAGCGTTTTTCTTTCTCTTTAATAAACCAAACTTCAGCAACACCACTTGAGGAGAAAAATAATTGATTTTTGAATTTTAAGAAAATAGAAAAAAACCAAAAAACTACATCAGTAAAGTACTTTTTGGCCGATTTTGTCCAAAAGCTTATTTTCACGCCCTAGGTGGGTGTCTAACTTAAATATAAAATTTCAACCACCTAGCTCAATTCCTTCAAGACACAGACAGACAGACCATGTTGCAAAAACCACTTTTTTGGATTCAGGGGACCTCAAAACGTGTATATCCTTCAAAATTTCGACATCGAATTTTTGACATGAATTCAATACTTTCTCTCTCTATATATATGTATATTAACATATACATATAGGTAAGAGAAAGTAAAATTTGATATACTTAAAAAACATTAGAAAAAATTTAAAATTATAAAAGGATATTTAAAAATCTGGTGTAAGTAAAGCACAGCACACAACTTTCTCTTACCCTTCGGTAAGAGAAAGTTGTGCACCGTGCTGTTCACACCAGATTTTTTGTGTCGAGATATATTAAGTTACCCATAGCATCTTAGTTTCAAACTTGCATTTTAAATGTTGACTGCTTGGAATAAACTATGGTTATTTTTCAAAATTTTAATCTCACATTTGGATATATGGATATTTTATACACAATAGGAAATCCTAAATAAATACAAAATTTCATAAGAATAAATAAATGTGTAACAAGTTCCAAAGGAGATACCCTTTTGAATCGAAATTAACAAGCAAATCCCCATAGGGATTTTACATTGGCTCATTGGAAGGAAAAGACGAAAAATAAATTTGAAAACTCTGAAATACTACATCAGTAAAGTGTGCTTCAAACAATTTTTAGGGCAAAATGAGAATATAAATTTTAATAATAATCGTTCGCTGACTTTGAGAAAATCGAAAAAATAAAAAACTGAAAAAGTACTTCAGTAAAGTACTAGTACTTTTTGGCCGATTTTGTTCAAAAGCTTATTTTGACTGTTCGGGAGGGTAACTAAATTAAATATGAAATTTCAATTTCGTAGCTCAATTCTTTCATACTTAAAATCGTTACACACAGACAAACCATTTTGCGGGACCCACTTTTTTGGACTCAGGGGAGCCCAAAACATGTAAATCCATCAAAATCTCAACATCAAATTTTTGACATGATCGCAATACTTTCTCTCAATAGGCCTATATTACATATATAAGTAAAAGAAAGTAACAAATGATTATAATTATATAGAAAAGTTTAAAGACACTTTATTTACAAGTTATGTTGTCTTCTTTATATATGACTTCAGATGTCGGAAGTCTAAAAAAAAAACGTCATTTGTAGATTTCCATAAGATTTGGCTAACTCATATTTTCTAATTATAATTGATTAGAATATAAAAATAATTTAAAAACACCCATTAAATAGAATACATTATATTAAAAAAATTGAAGATAAAGGGATTTGGTGGAGATAAATAGAGGAAGTGACGTACGCGTCTTTGTAATAGCGTTAGCGTCTCTCTCTTTCAATGATGGATATCCTTTGGGTTAAGACAAGAGCGAAAGTCTAATTATTGAAAGGCAGACGAGATAATTGATTAAAGCAGTGCATGTGATGTAACAATCAAGATATAATTAACTGTAGCTATTATATTATTAAAAAAATATATGATTGATTAATTGATTTACATTTTCACAATTGATTATTAGAAATACATTTTTGACATTAATTGTGGTTTAATTTTTAGTAATTAATAATAAAAAAATGTTATTAAATACAATAAAATACCTCGTAACAAAACGAAAAACACTAACTGAGAGTGTTTAATTTTTATTACGTAGGCCTATACAGAAATAGTGGACCGGAAACATTATCGAATCTTATACTATTAAAGTACTAGTACTTTACTGATGTTCTTTTTCAGTTTTTTTCAATTTTCTCAACATTTGCTCTAACGATTTTGATTAAAATTCAAAAATCAATTATTTTTTAGATGCACTTTATAATCTCATTATGCCCTCAAAATTGTTTGAAGACCACTTTACTCTTGTACCTTATAGGAATGATAGGAGAAATGGTTGCCATGGTAACAAAATATTAATATTTTCCCATGTTTATAATTTCTCTTACCTATGTATATGTAATATATATATAGAGAGAAAGTATTGGTTCATGTCAAAAATTCGATGTCGAGATTTTGATGGATCTTCACGTTTTGAGGTCCCCTGAATCCAAAAAAGTGGTTTTCGCGACATGGTCTGTCTGTGGGTGTGTGGTTGTGTGGGTGTGTGGGTGGGTGGGTGGGTGGGTGGGTGTGTGTTCAATTTTAAGGATGAAGGAATTGAGCTACGAGGTTGAAATTTTATATTTAAGTTAAACACCCCCGGGACCGGAAAAATAAGCTTAATCAAAATCGGCCAAAGAGTACTAGTACTTTACTGATGTACTTTTTCAGTTTTTTTCGATTTTCTCAAAATTTGCTCCAACGATTTTTTTTTTAAATTCAAAAATCAATTATTTTTTAGATGTTCTTTAAAATGTATATTCTCATTTTGCAATTGAAATCTTCTGAAGACCACTTTACTCTTGTATTTCATAGGGAAGGTTAGGAGAAATGGTTGCCATGGTAACAAAAATAAATATTTTCCCATACTTATAAATTTTACATCTGAATTCAAATGTTCCTTACTGTCGGGAACTAAATATATGACGACACAAAAAATCTGGTGTGACAAGCACAGAACACAACTTTCGATTACCGAAGGTAAGAGAGAAAGTTGTGAGCTGCCTCCTAGATTTTATATTTTATTTATTTATTTTTTTTTTTAAATATTTTCCCATGTTTATTCACACTTTTTTTCCTTTTTCTCATTCACACTCACACACACATTCACACAGTCTTTTCGGCAACTTAGGCCATATAAGACTTTAATATATTTGGGGTCCAGGCATTCTTTGGATATCAAATGGCTTAAATAAAATCATCGGACTGCCTGGGATCCGAACCCGGTATACAAGGCAAACACGCTAACTCCTACACCAAGCCCGGGGGCCGTTTATAAATTTTACATCTTGAATTTTAAAACATCGACGGAAACTAAATATAGATTCGCATAAAAATCTGATGTGTCAAGCACAGAATCTTACCTTCGGTAATAAACACTTGTGTTCTGTGCGACCGTCACATCAGATTTTTTTAAATCCTAGGAGCCTCTTGGGAGTTAGGCAACCAGTATCATAAACGAATGAAAGAATAAAGGAGAAATAGAAACTCCTCCTCCATCACTCCCACTTGTGGCCATGCAGGGACTTTTCTTATTTTTCTATTAGTTCAGAAGTAATGGGCGTGGCTTTACTTTCTACTCCCTTTCCGTATTTCTTTTTCTATAACAGTGTTTTTTCAATCTTTTTGAATACGCTACACTCGTGTAGAATGGTCCTAAAACTTAAAAGGGAAATAAATTTGAATAAATGATTTGATTGTTAATATTTCAAAAATAGTACCACGATTTGATCAATTTTTTGAAAAATTAAACAAACCCCTCTTTCTCACTGAAATTGTCTTTTTATTGTAGTGTATAATTTTGCCTTTTTTACTTTTGCTAATGAGACCCCCCCGAGTAAGGCGTCGCGACCCACAGATTTAAAAACACTGTTCTAGAGTATTTAAAGGAGGATCTAACAAGTCTCTCCTTTCTTCTTCTCATTCGTTTCTCATCCTTTAGACTTCTGGTTGCCTAACTCCTAGGAGTTCTCTCGAATAAAAATAAAGTTGGCATTTTCTAATTACCCGATATAATTTGTTGGTATAATAATAATTGGCAATTTTTAATGAGAGTCAAAAGAAATGCGGACTCTCTTAAGTGAAAAAAAGATAGGAGCGTTATAGGTGTTACATATCAGTGTTATATCATGGGCGTACCCAGGCGGGGGGCAGGGGGGAGCTGCCCCCTAGAAGCAAAAAAAAAAAATTAAATGTTTATAAAGTGATGAAACGAAACAAAATTGGTGGATGGCGACGGGGAATGATTTTTTTTTGTTTTGGACTCGAGGGTTTTTAGGCCTTTAATTCGAAGGGCTTTTCCCCTCTATATAAAAAAAGCTATGTCACAATCTGGACGACCATGATCTGCCCCCCCCTAGATTTGATCCTGGGTACGCCCATGTGTTATATAAAAACAATTGGAATTTTTAAAATGCAATGAATTTTTAAATAATTTTAATTTCACGTAGCGTAGAAAATGAGATTTTTTTTTACTTTTTTCTAATTTGTCTTTATTATTTTTTTATTTTTTTTTCTTATTTTAATTTTATTAAAAGCTAAAAAGGAAATCAATTAACTCAATTCACCTCCCCCATCTTTCAGACATGTCTCTTTCCTCTTTTTCATTCACTTTGTCAATTCCTTTGATCTTCTTAGCTTTGAACTTGATGTTGTGCGTGCTTTTATTGGTTGGTGTTTGAATTCACCTTTTTTTTGAAATATTTAAGTTCAGGGTTTTTCAGCTTCACTTCTTTCATTTACTTGGTTTTTAGATCTCTTCTTTCTTTCTAATTTCCTATTATTTTCTTTGAATTAAAAGTTTTTTTTTTGTGTTGAAATGCTTATTAGGCCCTAAACAATAAATTATTAAAAACTTTAGTCATTCCAAAGTCAGTGTATTTTTTTTCTTTTTAACATTATTTTAAATTAAAGGTCTGACTAATTTGTTTTTCTTTTTCTTTTGTAGGTGACATTCGAAAGTTTCACCCTCGGCAGATTCGTTTCTTTTCGACAATCAGGTTGTCCAGATGGTTGGTTGACAATCGCTGAAAAACAACGTCCTGTAGTTGGAGGCGCATGGTGTGGAACATCCTGGGGACCCACTCTTTACTACAGGTAATTTAGCAGCAGAGATAAAAATAAATGATCGCAATACTTTCTCTCTCTATACAGGGTGTCCCAGGTGTCACGCACCCCATTGTTGGGATCGAAAGAGAAAAATATTATGAGCCCAAAAATCCATGTTTGGAATTTTTTGATTAAGTAGTTAATTAGTAATTAATTAATAAAAGTGACCAATCGGGAGCGCGCTACAGAAGAATAGAAAATAAGTGGGATAGTAGTAGATAAATGACAGAGAAGCTTCACGTAAATTGTTTTGGTTAATTAATAAAATAATAGTCTAATAATTATTATTGAAGTACAAAAATAATAATATCAAAATAAATGGGAGAGAAGTTTCAGCTGAATTGTTTTGGTTAATGAATGAAATAATAATAATAATTTTTGAAATACAACAATTAAAGACTTAGGATTAATGACAAGAAAGCTTCAGACGAATTCTTTTGGTTAATTATTAAAATAATAATAATTATTATTGAAATAAAAAAATAAAAAATCCAAAATATATGATAGAGAAACATGAATCCTAACAAGTAAGTCTTTAATTGTTGTATATCAAAAATTATTATTATTATTTCATTCATTAACCAAAACAATTCAGCTGAGACTTCTCTGTCATTTATTTTGAGATTATTATTTTTGTACTTCAATAATAATAATTATTATTATTTTATTAATTAACCAAAACAATTTACGTGAAGCTTCTCTGTCATTTATCTACTACTATCCCACTTATTTTCTATTCTTCTGTAGCGCGCTCCTGATTGGTCACTTTTATTAATTAATTACTAATTAACTACTTAATCAAAAAATTCCAAACATGGATTTTTGGGCTCAGAATATTTTTCTCTTTCGATCCCAACAATGGGGTGCGTGACACCTGGGACACCCGGTATATTTCATAGATAGGATAAGAGAAAGTAAAAATTGAAATAAATAGCTCAAGGTTGTTAACATATATTTGCGGATATAATAAAGAAAATTACCATTTTTGGAGAGAGAATTATGATTTTATAAACTTATTTAATTCCCACGGAAAAGATGGAATATTTGGAAAGCTCTTTAGCATTCATTCATTTGTGTAAACACATTTTTTTTTATTCATACAAAAAAGTTTCATCTAAACTTTATTTTTCTTAAAAACCTACAAGGAAATAGATTTATTGAAAATAGAAATTTTAACATAATACATGTATATTTGTTATTTTGAATTTCAAATTCTTCTCAACTTTTTTTTCGATATTTACTATGAAAAAAAAAAAATTATATTCAAAGTATAATGGATTTAATTTTCCCTTAATTTTGTTTGGTATTATGGTGTCTGTCTCTGTGTGTGTGTGTCTGTGTTCACTTTTAAGCATGAAGGAATTGAGCTATGAGGCTGAAATTTAAGGAAAGTTTGGAACTAAGGTGCAGTGGCGTAGCGAGGGGGGGGGGGGCAAGGGGGTCATGATGCCCCGGGCGCCACTCACAAAGGGGCGCCAAATTGTCCGAAAAACAAAAAATTGCTGGATAATTTTTATTTTTATTATAATTGATTTCAGGAAAATATATTTTAAATGTATTTTAAATTTATACTGAAAAAAAGTCGACGAAAAAAACTCGCCGAAAAAAAAACGCACCGAAAATTTTCTAGCCGAAAGCAAAATCTCGTCGAAAAAAAATCGCCAAAAAGAAAAACTCCCCGAAAATTTTCTCGCCCTGAGCAAAATCTCGCCGAAAAAAAATGGCCGAAAATCCGAAAAGTTCCAAAATAAAATAATTTAAAAAAATCTGGTGTGACTGTCGCACAGCAGACAACTTTCTATTACCAAAGGTACTGTACTATGCTTTTCATACCAGATTTTTTGTGTCGACATACGTATATATAGTTTCCGTCGATATATTAGAAGATGTAATGAAATTTATAAGTATGGGAAAATATCTATTTATATTTGGATACCCTAACTTCAGGGCCGCAGACAGGGGGGGGGGGGCAGGGGGGGCTATATCCCCGGGGCCCGGGCCCATTGCGCTCCCGCCTTAAAATTCTAATAAAAAATAATTTTCATGGTTAAAATTTCAATTAAAAAAAATCATTTTCTTGAAATTTTTTTTCTTCAGGGGGCCCGGGCCCCTTAAGCTCACATCTTAAAATGTCAAGTAAAAAAAATCATTTTCTTGAATTTTTTTTCTTCAGGGGGCCCGGGCCCCTTAAAGCTCAAATCTTCCTAGCCTTTAGACTAAGCCCGAGGGCCCGAGCCATGTTTATAAATTTCATTTCATCTTCTAATATATAGACGGAAACTATATATACGTATGTCGACACAAAAAATCTGGTGGGACATTCACACCCGATTTTTAACATTATTTTATTTTGGAACTTTCCGGATTTTTGGCGAGTTTGTTTTAGGGGGAGATTTTGCTTTCGGCGAGTTATACCGTCTCCATAATAATTTTGTATATTTTACATATAATATTATAGGGTTTTCGAATGGAGGGGGGGGCGCTAAAAAAGGTATTATGCCCCGGGCGCGAGTTAAGCTCACTACGCCACTGCTAAGGTGCTATGGGGAACTAAATATATTTCGATACAAAAAAATCTGGTGTGACAATCAGAGTATACAACTTTCGATTTCCGAAGGTAAGAGAAAGTTGTGTGCTGTACGACCAGTCACTCCCGATTTTTTTAATTAAAATAATATATAATTTTATCAAATTTCATTTATTCTAAACATTTTGTATCAAATTAGAAGTAATAATAACAGATAGAAGGCCGGAAATAAATTTAGATCTTATTAAGTTCTAAAATCAAGTTGATATGCTTCGTCTTCGCTCTTATAATTTTATCTCTCGAAGAGACAAGAAAACCCAGAGACTGAGTTGGTTGGTTGGCCTTAATAAGAGATTTCCTGTTCTAAGATAAGAGATTGGAGAATGAGGTTAAAGCAACGCGAGTTTAAGGGCTTTTGCCTTTAAAGGGCCCCAAAACATGCGAATATATTGATATATATATAAAAGATGCTTTTTAAAGTCAAGTGAACAGCAGCGATTGATCTTTTCATTATACCATAGTAATAAAATTTCCTTCTCATAAAGAACATAGTTCTTATGATATTTTATAAATAGAAAAATATAGCGTGGGACATATGTAAATTCTATATATTCTAATATCAAAATGTTGAACATCATTTGCTATAAAAAGCGTGGGACATATGTAAATTCTATATATTCTAATATCAAAATGTTGAACATCATTTGCTATAAAAATGATAGATATTCGATTAGTAGGATTTGAACTTAAAAAAGTAATATATCCCTGAGGAACTACTTTGATAAATCAAGTATTTTTACTTTCTCTTACCTATATGTATATGTTATTCAATAATCTTTATATATATATAGAGAGAGAAAGAAAGTATTGGTTTCATGTCAAAAATTCGAGGTCGAGATTTTGATGGATATACACGTTTTGAGGTCCTGGATCCTAAAAAGTAGTTTTCGCAACATGGTCTGTCTGTCTGTGTGTCTGTGTTCAATTTAAAGCATGAAGGAATTAAGCTAGGAAGTTGAAATTTTATATTTAAGTTAGGCACCCTCCTGATGGGTGAAAATAAGGTTTTTCCGGTGCGGTCCAATTATTAGTATTGAATTTAAATTTACTCATTATCTACATTTTGATTCCCTCTGGGATGTAACACTTATGTAGGCTAGGGGCCAGAAGTTCGGTTGCCCTTCCGACCGATGCAATCTTTCCAAATTATATTATCTTCCAACCAATAAATTTAGGAAATTAGGAAAGGAGTCTATCTTTTTTTTTTTATTTCTCCCCTCAAGCCAAAGGAATAAGACTCCCTGCTTTACAAAAAAGGACTGAACTATCTATCAAGAGAGGAGGGGATAAAGCAGTTAAAAGCTTATAAACCTGAGTTGAAGACAACTCTGGTGCGACCAGTCATACCAGATTTTTTTAAAATATCGATTTGAATTTTCTCTAAGAAAATTTTAATTTGAAATTTTTCTTTTGAAAGAATGAATTTAAGAAAAAAATCGATATTTTAAATTTTAATAGAGAACATAGGGGAGGAAAATAAATTTTTTTTTAATAAAAAAATATATATTAGGCTTAAAAAGTTTTTCCTACTTAAAAAAATTCATTGCGGTACACCTTGGAATTTTATTGGCCGGGTACAGGTTTTGGATTGAAAATAGCTTGACCCCTTTTTTTGTAACTTGAATTAACTAAATTTATTAACATCTAGTTTAGGCCAAAAATTTTGAATTTTTGAATTGTTTTTATTTCCAAGAAACTAAATAAGGTTTTACCTACTCTAGAAAACCTAGAGAGCCTCTCACCATCCTTTTTGGCTAGTTGCCTAGATATAAGATCACTATCAGTAGGAATAGGACAAAAAACGGTTCCTGAATTATATCTTTAAAGATAATAGAGCCTTGCCAGAATATTATGCTTATAAATGATGGTGAAGCTCTGTGTCCAAAAAAGGCTTGACCCAGAATTGTAATATTTTATACGAATGATAATTTTGAGAAAAAATTGAATAATCAATAACCTTATACAATGTATTTAATATATTAAAGTTTCTCTATTCATTTCTATATAGACTAATATTGAAAATGTTTATTCACTTTTAGGGGTGTGGAAATTTTAAACTCACACTCACACAGTTGTTAAATTTGTGTAGAATCAAGCACTAAAATTAAAATTGGTCATCAATCATCGAAGAGGCAGGCATAAAACCAACTCATTCAGTCACTAGGGAATTTGTTGACGTTGAAATTGAAATATTTGTTCACTACTCCACCGCATGATTAGATGACAATTTTATAGGAAAGATAAAAAATAAATTGGCGTCCTGGCGAGAGAGAAAAGCAACAGCCACCAAGATGGTGCTATGCAACGCCAAAATATTGTTAAATGCCTCAAAAAACAAGGGTGTGGAACATCTTCCGATAGCCATCGGTTTTAAAATTAAATTTTATACAATCAAACCCATGGGCGTAACTAGGAAATTTGGCTGGGGGAGGGACAAGCCATCTTCACTGGGAGTGTGGTCTCCGGCACCCCCTAGTTACGCACATGATCAAACCCTAATAGCTTGAGAAGCCGAAAAGGAAAAAAAAAATACTCTGAAATCACATGACAAATTTTTTCCAAGTATGAAAATTTTTTGCAAGTGTAAGAGCAATTTTTGCGAGTATTCAAATTTTTGTGGAGCATTCAAAAATTTTCAAAAAGAGTTGAAATTTTTTTGCCGATATATTCAAAATTTTGATGCATGAAAGCTAGTGTGAGGGGCTGACAAAATTCCTTTTATTCTGTACAAATTTTTCCGCCTATTTTTTGGAAAACGCTATTTTTTTCGCTCTGCGGGAAATTAACATTTATCGAGAGACACACATAATCCTTCGGAAAGCCGCATGTGGCTCGCGAGCCGCAGTTTGGCCACCCCTATTCTTCTCAGTCATTAGTGTCAGCCTTGACACGTTGTGGTTACTCTGAGGAGTAACTTTCATGGGAATGATACTGAGGTGGGTTCCCGTTTCCTTCCTCAGGAGGAGGCATCTCAAATAGAGTTAGATAATTTATTGCCATGAGGTGGATTTGAACTCGAGTTGAATTCAACTCAGGATTATAAGCTTAACTGCTTTATCCCCTCGGCTAATCGCACCCCTGGTATAGGCTATTCTAATATAGCTTTCCCAAATTTTTTTTTTATGTTGTAAAATTAAAGAAAAATTTTTTTGTTCATAATTTATTTTTGTTTCAGTGAAACGGAATCGATCACGTTGACAGTTCGACTTGATAGATTGTCACGAGATGATACCGGTTATAATTTCGATTTCCGGATCCTGTACAAAATGCTACCACGTGACTTAGCCATCGTCAGATATGGTGAGTTCCCTTTTCCTTTTTATTATATTATTATTGATTTAAGATGGAATCTTTTTACCTCTTGAAATTGAAATTTTAAAGTTGTTACCGGCAAATTAAATTTATTTTAATAAAATTTAATCCCAATTCTAATTTCGAATGATTTTTACAACGCTTTTATAAACTTGCTTTCCTGTTTTACTGACAAATCAATCTGCCAATCGAAATTACGATTATTAATTACGAAATTAGCTAACCAAGAGCTTCGAAATTTTTTACACTTATATAAAAAATATTTGTCTCTAAATTATATGGTTTGATCAAAGAGTCTTCCACATATTGAATATGCAAAAATTTAGATATTAATAAATTAATTAATTTTATCACAATAACGTTTGGTCAATTCCACTATATAAAAAACAAAATCTAATTTTATTAAGACCAATTTACAATAATTTATCATATTTACCACTTTATGCTATTTTGGTAGAAAAATAAATTTTGTCATTTTTATTTTAATATTGAATACATTAATTATTTGTTGTTGTTGTCATTTTCTTGGAACATAATTCTTGTTTTGATTTGTTATTTGAAGTTAAATTAATTTAATTATTCTCTTTTTTTTGTATGCGTGTCTGTACTCGTAAATTAATTCTCTTAGCTGAATTGAAATAACGATGTTGTGTTGAGGTGGGGGTGGATGGTGTGAGTGAGGACGGGAGAGAGATTTGGAGTATTATTTGATCCGAAAAGCTTAATTTGCACAGCAATTAGTATTGTATTTTAGTTATTGTTAAAGATAATTTGAATGTAACGTTAACATTAAAGACGAGGATGACAAAGTGACAAAAAAAGGACATATTTTCAAGTTATAGCCTGTTATCAAATATTTTTTTCTACTTTTTAATTATTTTTCGCAAAAAAAGAAGCAAATTTTAAAAATTAACTTTTTTTTAAGTTGAAAACTTTAACGTCTTTCTCTCTCGATCTGACATTATATATCTTTTTTTTTAAATTTATTACCACCATCCTTTAGCCGAAGGGCATTGGGCAAAATCGATCGCGTTATATCTTCTCTATATTTATATTAAAACAGAGAGAGGGAGACAGAAAAAGAGGGTAGGTAAGAAGGATATTTTTGTCGAGAAATATGGAATCGAAATTTTTAAATCCTTTGATTTTTGTACGGTATTTAATAAAATGAATTTATTGAATAAGTCCTTTTCTAAAAAAAAAAAAAAAAAAAAAAAAAAAAAATGGCTCGGTTGTGAAGTATGAAAAGTTCCGTTTCCAAATCATAGGCGTAAAATTCTTTGATATATTCAACCAAAAAAATGTATTTTTTTTTTTACTAATTAAATTCCATTTTAAACTCTCCATTCATTACTGTAATGGAAAAATGTGATGTTTATGACGACATATGTCATGTTGAATTTAATTAGACTATTCATTTTTTTTTTTATATTAATATATTAAAATTATATACTTGAAATTAACAAACAAGTTTATTTAAAAATCTCAATTTTAGGTTTCTTGAACTCGATAACTATAAGATTAAAAAAAAAAAAATATTTCAAATCAAATTGGTAGCAAATTTTATCATCTGCGAAATTGTTGATAAATATATTTATGGTAGACTTGATGGGTAAATAGACAATTTTTTTCCAATATGGCGCTGCTGATCCCACAAGATTTATAACTTCGATTTTTAATAAAGATGTCAACACCTAAAAATTACTATCCCGCAATCATCCGTTAACGTCACCTAAACTGGTGAGGAAGAAGTTTCTGACACCAAACTACGAATAAGTTTTTCACTAGGAAGGATAATTGTACTTTGAAAGTTTTAATCCGTTTTCATAAGGACTCTTGGCCAGGAACAAATAATTTGCATATTATCCATTTATTTTGTAGATGGAATCATCTTCAGTACAAGCAACGAGTGTAGCAAATCGTCACACCAATCTGAGCTTGCCATGATACAAATTTTATAAAATATGCTCATCTAGTTTAACATATTGGATAAAAATGTGACAATTTTCAAAAAAAAAAAAGAATTTCTTGTACTGAAGAAGATTCCATCACACATAATATGTACAAAATATTTATAAAATAAACGGAAAAAATGTAAATTATTTATTCCTGTTCGGCTGCTTTGATTGAGGCCTGCTAAGGCCATCTGCAATCAATACTACGCTGTATATTTTTTTAGTAAACCAGTGGTTCCCAACTGGTAGTCCATGGACCACTGGTGATACCAAGTGGTCCACGAGACAGGATTTTTCTCTTGCCTATTTTTTCCTTATCCTAGAATAATTTTATTGAATAGTATGGTGTATCCAAACGAGCAAAAATGTGAAGTTTGAGTCCATAATCGTTGCGATAGCCCATTAAGTTGCTGAGATATTGAAGAAAAACTTTTAATGGTAGAGTGCATTTTTTTATCAAAAAAATTATCTCAACGGATTTGTAATCTATGAGCAACCGTGAGTCGTGTGGTAATAATTTTTTCGAAAAGGCCCCACCCCCTCCTTCCCCCCCCCCCCCCGAAACCCCCAAAAAATACTTTCCAAATATTTTAAAGTAGTCCGCGGATAAAATTGAAGTGTGAAAGTGGTCCGTGGCTTAAATTGAGTTGGGAACCGCTAATTTAAACGATTGGAATTTTTATTTCCGTTATATAAAGGAATGAGATTTCATGAATCACCTTAGAGGAAGAGAGAGAGAGATAAGCAATATATTTTATCATTAAAAAAACATCCATCATCCTCGTCCTAATCCTAATAAAATGAGGGGATGCTTTGGTGATTAAAATTGACATATAGGGAATGTTTCATTCATTTTAATGTTGTTGCTATCGATTTGATGACCGATGTTTTTTTTTCTTGTAACTCCTTAGGCGCGGTGCCCACCCCAATCCCCGTTAACGTCACCCACACGGTGGTGAGGGAGGAGTTTCTGCCACCAGCCTTGCAACCAACAACTCCTGCGCCGGATATTTGGCTCGAACCACAAAATTCCTATCACCTAGGCGAATTAATTGTTGGAACGTATTGCTCGAGAATATTCAGTGACTGTGATCGTAAGGTGAGTTTTACAACAATTAATTGTTTTCTTTTATTATAGTCTACGTTTACCCCGACTTAAAAGCGTAGAGTCCTCGAAGGAAATTGATTTTTAATTTTTATTTAACTTATGCGTTGATTTTTAATTTTAACTTATGCGTTGATTTTTAATTTTAACTTATGCGTTGATTTTTAATTTTAACTTATACGTTGATTTTTAATTTTAACTTATGCGTTGATTTTTAATTTTAACTTATACGTTTCAGGACTACTATACTCCCCCCCTCAATATTGTATCTAAACAGGAAAGCTTTTGAATGTCCAAAAATTATTATTATTATTGGTTCTAATTTCGTGTAAAAAATTGAATTTGTATTTTTTTACACCAAATAATACCAATAATAATAATAATAATGATAACAAAAAAATGGAAATTCAAAAGCTTCCTTGTTCAGATAAGCCCGCGTTATTGTGAGATAGTTTATCTATCTAAAGGGCACAACTACTTCTGCTAGTATATAGTTAACTAATATATTAATTAAATTTTTTAATTCTTTTTTAATACAGTCATGATAATCCGGCCTAAACAGAACTTATGCCGTATTCTGAAAATTACGAATTACCCGAAACATTTAATATAATGCAATATTAATATCTTGAAAAAATCTATAATGACACTTTGTTTTCTTATTTTTCCCCATTTTTTTGCTGCAATATCCCGAAGAAGTTGCTTTTCAACACGTCGAATTAACCGGAGTAAAAGTTCGGATTAGCATGACTACTGTATATTCTTTTTATGAATTCTCTCTTTAAAATAAAAAAACAAAAAAAATGAATATTTTGTAAAAATATGCAAACTTTTTTTTTTGTTTTTCCTTTATACTTTAAAGATTTATGTCCTTATTAAATTTTATTGCGTGTTGGAGGAAACAAGGAGGATATATTTGTTTAAGATAAAAAAATTCTCAACAAAAACAACAAAATATATGTTATTTCTTCTATTAAATAAACTTAAATTTAAGAGAATAAATTAAAATTTAAAAAAAGCCCATCAATACAGTGGCGGATCCAGAGGTGTTTCTCGGGGGGGGGGGGTAATCTTGAGTGACTGGTGGCACAGCACACATTTTTTCTTAATTTCGATAATTTAAAGGCGCATTCTGTACTTGTTTGCCAGAATATAAATACAAATCAAATTTTTAAGTATTAATTTTTAAAATTTTACATTAAAAATACATTTTTTTCGAAAAAAAGTATTTTTTTCAAATCTCAGGGGGGGGTAATTACCTCCTTTACCCCCCCCCCCTTGCATCAATATGATATATAAATCTCTCATCTAAGGATTCCTGTTTCCTTCATTGAATGTGAAATGATATATAAATTTAATACATCACATCATGTGATAATGAATTAAGTAGACCTATATAATATTAAAAATGTAGCCCCATAGCTTTTGGTGGATGAAACTTTCTACTTATTTCATGGCTTTTGCAGTTTCAATGTAGTTGATTTTGCAATAGATTCTGTACTGTATTATAGTTTGGGCATAAGTTCAGCTTGATACACTCGTCTTCCAAATAATTCAGAATCTGACCCACTAATTAAATCTGATATTAGATCATTCATTAACTGAGCTGATTGCGATTTCTGGAAGATTTCCAGGAGGGCTTTTGGAAGGGACTGGCTTTTTGAATTTTCGAAATTGAAAAAAAAAAAAAAAAAAAAACAGCGGAATCACAGCATTAAAACATTTTTCTTCAATATCTCTGCAACCAAATGAGCTAGCGCATTGCTTATGAACAAAAATTAGAGGACAGTCTGGTCTTTATGACAGCCCATCCAGCTTTCAAAATGATCGGTAATTGGCCGATTTTGTTTAAAAGCTTATTTTCACGGGCCAGAAGGGTACAAAACTTGAATATAAAATTTCATCCTCGTAGCTCTTTCATGCTTAAAATTGAACACAGACCCACACACAGACCCAAAACGTGTATATCCATCAAAATCTCGACATCGAATTTTTGACATGAATCCAATACTCTTAATTTTAAAAGAAATGAAAATAAATATATTACTAATATTAATTAAGTCCCTATTCCTTTTTATTTCAAATGATTTGTAGTCAATTCATTTGAAATAAATTTTCCGTTCCTTGATAACTACTTTTCCCAACTACAAAATTTCTTAATAATAGGCCTACTAAAAAAAAAAAAAAAAATCTCCGATTTGTTATACAATTTTAACATGAGAGAGAGCGAGATGAGAGTTTATAAAGCTTTTTAGAAGTAGCTACGTATGTATTATTATATTTATATAATACGTGCAGACAATATTGAATGAAAGAAAAGGACTCTTCTGCCTATCTCTTTTGCCCTTTATGCAATCCATTTGGGTTTATTTTATGACTAAGAAGGATCGTAAGTCATGATTTCAAAATTAAATGTTTGTACGTGTAGCTGTTTAAAATAAAAACTGATGTGGTCACTCATATAGTTTGACATTAACATTAAATGAATAGACTTAGTAAATATAACTTTAATGAATCATTTATAAAATAAATTTCTTTTTAACAAATTCGAGAGTGAAAAATTTTATTTGGCGTCTCAAATAGGCGATGAAATATCAATATTCAATAAATACCTTAATTCGAACTTAAAACATAGCCCATATTTTTTGCGGGACCCGGTACAGATCTGAATTTGAGAGGCCCTTTCTAGCTGACTGGTCAAAGCATTCAGAGCATTTTTCTTATCTGCCTCTGCCTTCATACTTCCTTCATTATCATAAACATAACTGTATGTTTTCAGAGGTTGAGGATAACTTTAACTTAAATCTTGTTGGGTTACTGCCCTCTTTTTCTCCCGCTTCAGTCACCTGTTTGTAAATTTTCTATCTTCTCTGGCCGTAAATTATTTTATTGATAAAAAAATGAAGAGTAAAAAATGAAAGAAAGGAAAAATAAAGGATTGATCACTGACGACTCCACGACTCACCCTCATTATGTATGCAAATTCACTCAATCAATAAAGAACCGATTTGCATCGTCATGTCATTTTCATTCAATCCTTTTTTTATTGTAAATTATAACGGCTTTTTTTATTACCAATCATCTTAAACATTTTGCTTAGAGTTGTTGTGTTATTCAAAGAGGGTTAGTATATCAATATAAGTTTGTTTTGTGCACCAGGATTTTGGGTTTGTTGAAGTCAGCAGGCATTTGGTTATAAATAAATTGTAACAATAATTAATTTACCAGCCAATCGGAAAGATCACAAATCTAATTATATTGTTTCTTCACCTTGTTTCTTCACAACAAGAAGCAAGATAACTACTTGTATCCCCCATGAACTACAATCTAAAATAATAAGCATCTACGTTTTTCTTTCTAAGTTAAGTAGGATGTTTTGGAGGGAAAGTGGTGTAGGTTTTGCGGGAAAAATATTTATAAGTAAAATTATTTAGTATATGTGAGGTTTCACTAACATTATAGGCCTAAGTTATAAATGAAACAAATATTTGAATTTATATCATTTATAACGTAGTGAAGCCTCATATATTCTAAATAATTTTCTTATAAGTAGGATGTGTTCATGATGAACTGTCGACAGATCCCGGATGGGTTAACTCGACCAGGTTAGGTCGGAGCCATCACCAGTTAACGCACTCAAATTAATCGAAATTGCATTTAAAAGAATTCTTTACTCTTTTAACAAATGTCATATAGGTGGTTTAATGCGGTTATATAGATCTACTAAATTATGATTCATTTCAAAGCATATGTAATTAAAGGTATTTTTTCTTTCTCCAATCAAATTACCATCAAATTAATTACTTTGATGATATGATTGGATAAATAAAAAAAAAAAAAATGAAAAGGTTTATTTTTTTTTTTACTCTGTATTTAACATCGCTTAAGAGCTATTTTCGGCATATATTGAATGTTTTATCAGTGATTAATAAAAAAATGACTAAATTGATGGGCTCACGAAAAAAATTCTAGTCGGGATACTCTTTAACTTTTTAATCTCCGGATAAAAAGTTTCAATTTTCAAACAAAATATAGGAATTTATAGTAGAAATGACAATCATTTTTGAATTCTCCCGCGAGAATAAAAACTATGAGAAATCTAATTAGCACTAAGTCGGCAACTGGAAGGAAGCGCATACGCCTTAGCTTTTAATTACCCTGATACAAAGTTTCAATTTTCAATCAAAATATACGAATATACATACGAATTGGTCGGGCAAGAAATGATAATAATTTTTGAATTCTGCCGGGAGAATAAAAAAACGGAGAGTACGGGGGGGGGGAAAGGGGCCCCAAAAATAATGGCCTAATTATCATTTAGGCGCCAACTGTTAACACGTACTCTTTAATCTTCTATTCTCCTGGTACAAAGTT
The DNA here is from genome assembly GCA_023213315.1 of Euborellia annulipes. Classification (NCBI taxonomy): domain Eukaryota; kingdom Metazoa; phylum Arthropoda; class Insecta; order Dermaptera; family Anisolabididae; genus Euborellia; species Euborellia annulipes. Next base: position 59,174 of record JAKCPI010003019.1, read on the forward strand.
TTAATTTCAATAAAAAAATATATACAGTACTATCTTCACTGTAATATCTTCATTAGAAATAATATCTTAATAGTTTTCTATTCTACCCAGAGATTAAAAAGAGGCCTTTCATTTTCTTTTTCTACTCATTCATTTATCAATCAATAAATTTACAATATCTTCATGAATGTCCTTCTTTCAAAAATTTTATGTTCTGCATAATTTAAAAATTAAATAAATTTGATATTCTATTCTTTCCATTAAATAAATAATTTTTTAAATACATGTCTTCTTTACAGGTATGCATGGTTCAATCACCCAATTTTCCCGGCGTCTATCCACGTAATTTAACCTGTTACTATGCGGTGCGTCAACACGAAGTACCTGCCGGTAAACAGGCACTCATTTCCGTTAGACAACCTGATGGTCAGTTAGTAGCCATCCGAAGTGAACTTCAAGCCGCTAATCCACAACAGGTGAGATTAGATTCTCTTAACATAGTAATATTTTTTGAATACTAAAAACTTAGACTGTTAATGTGTATTTAGGTTTTGTTAAGGTAATTTAGGCCCCGTTTCTCTTGTATATTTTGCAAAAATAGAAACTTCATGTATTCCATTTGAACAGTTAAGCATGCGAAATATTAATCTATAAGATTAATATTTCGCATGCTTAACTGTTCACACGACCGGTTTTAAAGTGAATAAGTCAGTCACAAAGAAACAGGTAATTCATTACTTTCTTATACTGTACTTAATTTTTCTGTTTTGAACCTGGAAATTAAATGCTGAAAATGTCGTTCAAGAAAGGTTGTGTTATGTGCTTTTCTAGTGGTGTTTATTTAAAACAAAATATTTTATCAATTTTTTTTTATTAAAAAAATGCTTTTAGCAGATATGTCATTTATATTTATATTCCTATATTGAACGATATAACATGATCTGATTACTAAAAATGTTCCCTTTCCCCGTTAATTATCAAATCATATCAAACATTTCGTTGTGAATTTGTGAATTTGTCATTAAACAGCTCTGAACAACAAATTGCATACATGCTAACGAATGAAATTCATTCTGTTTGTATATTACTATTACTACTTGATAAATAAAATAGAGATTTTAAATTTAACTTTGCAGTCACTTTTCGGAGACTGCTCACAAAAAAACAAAATCCTCCAAAAAATAAAAGCATCAGGAGTAACTATTTCTATATTTATTGAAAACCAAAAAAAAAAATATCAACAACAAAAATTTTGGATGGGATTTTACAATAATAATTTGGTCACATTTGGTTTATTATTCAGTTATAATCCATTGGCCAATTGTCTGCAAGACAGAGAGAGAGAGAGATGTGCTATTATGATGTTCGGTGGATCAGAACGGGCTTATAGAATGATTGATGAAATATCATCAAATCATCCTATCATAAACTTGTCAGAAATAGATGAAATTGCTCTCTCACTCTTTCTCTCTTTCTTCATTAAATTGGGAGCTTTTTTTAAAAATATTATCGGTATCAAACAAATTATACGTAAGCTAGAATTCTGACTCAGCCTGTTCTAATGAACTCAGAGACTTGATTAGAGAGATGACTAGCGACACCAACTTTCGGCTGGCGAAGTTTACGTATTATGTATATTAGTCGCCGTATTTTCCCGAGTTTGTTTTTTTCGCGAGGACGTTGTTTCCGGATACTAATTTATTCTGTTTCCACAAATTGAACATGGATGATTAGGAATCTCAACAGAGACGATATTACATATCGTTGTCTAATCAAATAAATTTTGTTTAAGGGTGTTCGTGGACTGCGTACCTGGACGTCCTGTGATGAAGTTCACGATTTCGTCACCGTATATGATGGTTATACTACACGCGACGCTGTTCTTGTTAAATTATGTGGCGGTGGAGCGCCTGTGCCACCAGCCACATCAAGTGGTCCAGAATTATTGGTAGAATTTACTACAGCACCTTACGGAACCTTTCATTATCCTTTGGCATTGAAGGCGCTGCACGGATTCCAATTGCAAGTGGAGGTGAGTACTCAAGGTCAATATATTTCTCTTTCATCTATATATATAAATGAAATGGAAAAATGTGTGTATGTATGTATCATATATAGGCCTATGAATATGTTCTATAGAAATGCACAATCTTTTTGAAATTAAGTACACATAGAGATTTTCATTCGAGACTATCCTGTTTGGCTGCAAACCTCTCTTCCCACAACTTTCAATTTCCAAAGTGTGCGTTCAATCACAACAAAATTATCTTCTCTTTCACGCCACTCTGACTACCCCAGTTGAAAAAAGAAATAATGTGATTCCATTCCAAACATTCAGTAAGTAACTCACTTCTGATGATGACACTTGTGTCGAAATGCGTTAAAAAATAAATTATTGAAACAAAAAAACCTTGCGTTATCTTACTTGGATTTAATTCTTCTTTTAAAGCATAATGTTTCAACTAGAGCAAACGGCTACTAGTTTAAAATCAATTAAATAACACACCAAATGTATTTAATTCTTGGGCTCTCAGGTTTTTTGTTTTTCATTTAACAAACAGACAAATAGTACAGTGTAATTAGGTCTAAACCCGATATTTTCTTTTCCTATAATAAATAGCAAGAAAATGATTCTTCTTCTCTGTTTAATGGATTCGCCTGTTAGTTAGGCAACCCGAAGTGATTCCTAGTGAGTATAAAACGTTGCGCATCGTAACATCTAGAGCACACTTGCAATGCAACAAAAATATCTTAAATTGCAATAACCTTACGGGCTTTGGGGCTATTTTCTATAAAAATGTGTACTCATTTATCATTCTTTTATTGAATCAATTGAGGGTGGGTCGGAACAAGATTTTCGGAACGAAACGAAACGAATATTCGGCTCAACTAGTTTCGCCAACTAACCGAAACGAAACTTGTTTTCCTATAAAAATTTTTTTCATTTTACCTTTTTTTTTTTTTGAATTCCTCCCGGGAAAATCATTTTATTTTTTTAGGAGACTAAAATTTTTTCTCCCTCAAGTGAAATTATTTGACCTTTTTTTTTTTTGATGAGTCTCATCCCATTTTAGATCTGGTCGGGGCCGAAAGGTCGGCGGCGAACGAAACTACGAAACAGATTTTTGGCGAAATGGAACCAACCAAACCAATATTGGTCGCCAATTGAGGGTAATACTCTTTGCGAATGATGGTAAAATTTGTAATATATTCATGAAGAGGCGATTCGTTGAGGAGATATAAAGCAGTTAAACTTATAATCCCAAAGACGATTCGGGTCCAAATTTACCTCATGGCAAAAAATTACTTGAAAATTACTATTTGAGAAGACTTCTCCTGAGGAAGGAAATGGAAATCCACCTCACCATTTTTCCAATGAATTTTAGCCTACTCACGACGCGTCAATTCTAACATTAATAATGATTCAAAAAGAGATAATACTGTATATTTATACACTGAAAAAATAATATGCAAATTTAGAAAAACTATTGAATATGTATAATTCTCTAACTCAAATTTTAATCTTTTATAATTTATGAAAATTCTGAATATATGGAAACGTCAATAATTTTCCCATTTAAAATTTTTTAATGATAACATTTATATATGAAAATTATTGCTTGAATTAATAATAAATATAATAATTGAATGTGCGTTCAACTTTAAAATTTAGAGCTCAATAAAATTTGACGATGGAATTTTATTACTATACTATAATCAAAGTTTGTGAAAGCCACTCAAAAAAAAAGGGGGAAAAAATTCAAAAGCGTTTTTGGACACAAAAGAGCACAGAATGAATAACGAACAAAAAGTTGAAAGATGGCCAAATGTGTGGGTAGGCCTATATAATATACAATAGGAAAAAAAAAAGATTGAATTCAAGAACAAACCACAAAATGGAAATTTAAAAATGATTGTTATAAATTACAACGTAAGTTGTTTAGGTAATAAAGATTTAATTAGAAAACAAAGAAATTGTAAAAAATGAATTTTTAACTAGATACTTGTTGAAGTGAAACTAGGGTAAATCACTAGTTATGGGCACCCTACTGTACTAGTTATGGGCAGCTCCGACCTTCAAATCAATATAACAATATTTCTAGAACTGTTTAAAATAGTAGAAAATGTTTGTCCCCATTTAAAGAATCTACTCGATTTTTTACTTTCTCTTACCTATGTTTTATGTAATATATATATGAGAGAAAGTATTGGATTCATGTCAAAAATTCGATGTCGAGATTTTGATGGATATACACGTTTTGAGGTCCCCTGAATCCAAAAAAGTGGTTTTCGCGACATGGTCTGTCTGTGTGTGTGTGTGTATCTGTGTGTCTGTGAACAAAATATCTCAAGAACGGAAAGAGCTAGGAGGTTGAAATTTTATATTTAAGTTAGGCACCCCATGGGACGTGACACGAAGCTTTTGAACAAAATCGACAAAAGAGTACTAGTACTTTACTGATGCACTTTTTCAGTTTTTTTCGATTTTCTTAAAATTCGCTCCTACGATTTTTTTTTTAAATCAAAAATCAATTATTTTTTAGATTCTTTATAAAATGTATATTCTCCTTTGCCATTGAAATCTTCTGAAGGCCGCTTTACTCTTGTAATCCATAGAAAAGATAGGAGAAATGGTTGCCATGGTAACAAATTATAAATATTTTCCCATATAAATTTTACATCTTGAAAATCGAATGAACCGTACTGTCGGAAACTAAATACATGTCGACACAAAAAATCTGGTGAGACAAGCACAGTACACAACTTTCGATTACCGAAGGTAAGAGAAAGTTGTGTGCTGTGCGCCAGTCACACCAGATTTTTTTTTTAACTCTCACACTTTTTCCATTCACACACACACATACACAGTCTTTTCAGCAACTTAGGCCATATAAGACTTTAAACGATAATCTGTTAATATGAAAATATATATATTGGGGTCCAGGCATTCTTATTTAAATTCTAGAAGATTCTGTGACGGAGGTTTTCCTTAATTAAAATTCAAATAGCCGCAGTGGCACCGTCACTACTGATGTTCGGTAGGTGTTTACTGAAATAAATTTAAAAAAAATTTTTTCAATTTTTTATTAATAGTTGAGGCTGACTGCTTTGAAAAGTATAGTTTCGATATATAATCATCGTCAGAGCATCGCCGAACATCAGTAGTGACGGTGCCACTGCGGCTATTTGAGTTTTAATTCTTATTTAAGCCATTTGGTATCCAAATGGCTTAAATAAAATCATCGGACTGCCTGGGATCCGAACCCGAATCAAAAGAAATAAATATTATTATTTATTAATTAATATAATTTAAATCAGAGGTTTACACACATTTTTGGTTTGCAACTCTCTTAATGCCCTCGGGGCTTGGTGTAGAGGTTAGCGTGCTAACCTCGTATACCAAACATCGCTGGTTCGGACCCCAGGCAGTCCGATGATTTTATTTAATCCATTTGGATACCAAATGGCTTAAATAAGAATGCCTGGACCCCAATATAGATAAATTCATAAATAACGGTTATCGTCAAAGTCTTATATGGCCTAAGTTGCAGAAAAGACTGTGTAAATGTGAGTGTGAATGAGAAAAAAGTGTGAATGTTTAAAAAAAAAAAAAAAAACTCTTAATAGGCCTATAGGCTATATCAAAATTTTTCTGCGGTCCAGAAATCAAACATTGGTCTAATCTTTCTAATTGTGGAATATTTTGAAGAGGTACCGAGGTTCCCTTATAAATGAGTCGAGAGTCCCAACTCAGTTTGAGAACCACTGTTGAGTAAGGGGAAAAAAACTCGGGGGAGACACTTGTTTTTGAGCAGCAAAGGGCGTTATTTTTCATATAATTAATTTAAAAACCCGTCCTCAGTACCAACTTTGCCTAAAAATATACGACGATAACCGAGAAGCACTGATTATACTCCCCAAAGTTATTTTTTATGTATGCCTATGGTATACACGATTAATCATTTCAATAAATTTTAAATCAAGAGTATCAACTTATTTAATCATTACGTATCACAAGTATCGTGTAAAGCAGGGGTGGTCAACCATTTTGGAAGCAAGGGCGAAATTTTCAGGCGCAGCAATATAAATATAATGCCATTTTTGTTAAAGATTTTTTAAAACTTTTTTCGGTATTTTAGGCATTTTGATGATACTCAAATGGTTTAAATACGATATATTAGGTCGTCAGGCACATTTATTTATACTATTTGGTATCCAATTTAAATAAATATTTCTCGGACTGACTGGGATCGGTACCCCGGCGACTTTTTTTTTTTTTTTAAACATTCACACTTTTTTCTCATTCACACTCACACTCACACACACATTCATACAGTCTTTTCGGCAACTTAGGCCATTTAAGACTATTGACGATAACCGTTGTAATTAATATATCAATTTGGGGTTCAGGCATTTCTATTTAAGCCATCTGGTATCCAAATGGCTTAAATAAAATCATCGGACTGCCTGGGTCCGAACCCGCGACGTTTGGCATAGGAGGCCCGGCGACTTGGATTTAAAATTATCAATATTGACAAGTGTCCACACAGCTAACCTCTAATTCTTAAATGTTATTTATCGAGAATTGTGTGGTGGGGCATAATAAATCGCTTACCGGCACAGGGATGGCGGCCTAAAGTCTAAAAAAAAACTTTATATTAACACATTTTTATGACGTCATAGAATAATAAATTATTTGTAGTTTTTGTGTTCTCTATTAGAATAAATACTAATGTCAAGGGCAGCACTATACAAATGCAAATAAAAAAAAATAAATAAAAAAGGTTAATATATAAATAATCAATATCAATTTTAAATCCATTTAGAAATAAAAGTTTTTCTTTTTATATCCGTACAGTATGTGAGATTTTTAACTCTAAGCAATTAGATTTTATTTTCAAAAGAAAAGATTGAATCTATTTTCTAAAAAGAATAATAATTAAAAGAGAGTAACAACATATTATTAATAGGAATAAAAAAAATCTTGCACTCAGCACTTTACTTGAAGTCATGGGTGTAATGAAGAGATTTTTTAAAGGGGGTGGATAGAGAAGGCCAACTAAATTTAGTCCATTTGCCAAATGTATAAATCACATACTTTTTATCCTACATATTGTATTAATTTATACAATTATTTCTTTTAACCCTTTTTTTACAATTATAGTAAGTAGTAAATAAAGAAAATTATTTTCAAGATATTATTAAAATATTCGCAAAATTTTATTTTGACTACTTTAATCAGAAGAATTTTAAGTCAAATAATCGCCCATAGGGGGCGATAGCACAGATGGTAGAGCTGTTGCCTATTGTGCCAGGAGTCAGGTCACATCCCGTCTTATGTGACAGAAATTTATATCATTTTAATTGACTACCAATCAATTGAAATAGAGAATGGCCTCTAATCCCAAAAATACCTTAAATAAAAAAAAAATCAAATAAATGACCTACTTGCATTTTTTGCGATAGGTGCTAATTCTAAGTAAAATTAAGACGGGAGGAGGGGGCTCTAGAAAAAAACATATTCTCAAAGGAGGCGGTGAGCAAAATAAGATTGAGAAACTATGATATACAATTTCATCAAATATGTTAAAGAAAAAAATTAATTAACCCCTAATATCAAGTTTTTCCTTTGATGGCGTCAAAATAAGTACCTTTGTCAAATTTTAGTAAATAAAATTATGACTATTAAAACCATTATAGACTTTTAATATTGTTCACTTCCGGAAAGCAATAAAAAAGTCTTTTTTTTAAGATTTAAAAAATAAAATCTTTACGATTTTCTGCGAGACATCAATAAAAGGAATCTTATCTTTAAATAAAGGTCTCGTTATATGTGCAAAGGCTAATCCTTAATTAAACGGGGATCTCTATAAAGAGCATTTATAAATAAATAAGACAAATGAATTTTATTTTTAAATACCTTTAATTAAAAAAAAAAAAAAAAAAAAAACTTCATCAACAACACAAGAGCAGGGCGCCGAAGAAGCGTGTAGCTAGTTTAAAATAAAAAACACTTTTCGTCAACAACAACAAAATTAAAGTAATTATAGGTCTTATATATAGTTACAAGATCTAAAAAAAAATGCAAGAGCTTTCTTTGTGTATGTATTAATTCAAATTACTTGCTTAATTGTTTTGCTCATTTAACTCAAAAACAGAAAACAAAAAGTTGTAAAACTTCCCCGCCCAGTTTTTCAATATTAATTTTTTTTTCCATTCAACGGATTGTTATGAAATGATATATTGTTATGAAAAATATATATGACCTACATATACACATTTGCCCATTTAGATTTTTCTTTGCATTTCTGAGATCACAATGACCCAGAACGTAAAGATATATAAACCATTCGCGTTTAAAGTTTTCACAATCATAAGACTCTCTTGCTATTATAATAAATAATAGTTCGTGAATGTAAAATAAATTTTTTATATTTTATTATTTTGCGTTATTTTTTATTTGTTATTTTTTTAGTACTCTCAGCTGTAGCTTAAGCAGTAAGGTTTAGTAAATTTATTGCCTCACTACAGCATGAAATTATTTTATTTTCACATTTTATAAAATTATTATTAATTAATAAAGTCTTTTAAATATTTATTTAAATTTAAATTGTAAATATTCCTTGGAGGCCATTTAGACCCCTGTCAAATAAATTTTGTAGCCTGAAGTAGGCCTTAATATAATACTTATTTCACACATAGGAAAAAGTCTACCTCAGAGGATCAAACTAAAGTTTCGTCAGGATGTATTGATCTCTTCATCAGGGATATGGGATCTCTATTAGATATATAGTTTTGGAAATCGAGTTAAATTAAATCCGCCATTAAGATTATTAATTTCTCCGTCATATAGTGAAAGATAGGAGAAACTCTAATAAATAATAATTATATTATATGTAAAATGAACTAGACGACCAGAAGGTAATTGAACAATTAGCCCTATTTAATAGCATCAAATGGCTAGTATAGCATATATAGATATAGGATATCCTCTGACAGGAATTATTTACACCTGACTTGAGATATTCCAATTTGGGCCACAAATTAAGACTCGACTAGAGAATTTTTTTTAGATGTAATTTAAATTATATAATTTTAAATTTTAGATTATGATATCACATTAGCAGATTGCTGTCTATTTTAGAGCCCACAACTAATTAACCCTTTGCTAGGAAAAATAAGTAAATGGGATATCCCACCTCCTCTAGTAGCTACTAAATAATTTAAGTAACACTTGAATGGTGCTTATTTCATCACATTTGCTCCCTCTTTGAATTTATATAAAAATATAGGTACAAAAAAATTATGATAAATACACAATGTTACGTTAATGGAATAAATATTTTTGATAACGGAAATTTTGCGATATTCACGAATAAAATAAAGTTCTAGAAAAGCAAGCTGTTACTCAAGCGAATACACACGTATTGAATGACAGGAAGCATACAAATAGAAATTATTTATATACCACATAATGTATATAAAAAAAATATTTAATATAACAACTCTATACCTTGAGTGTTTTTATTTAATATAGATGCCAACTCCCTTGGTCATGTACCAAATTTAGAATTTGTTTTTACACTAAAATGGTAGATCTAAATTTAGAATTAAATTCCTCATCCACGAATGGTATTTACCGTTTTTTAAAAGTTGGATATTTTATAATTTTTTTGATAAAATATGATTTAATTACCGCATATTATTCGGGACTGAAAGTTATCTATTGGATGAAAGAATACCAGAAAAAAACAAAACAATATGGACCATATTAAGATGCGTAAACGACATCATAAAATATGGGGCAAACACAAGATGTAGCTTCTGCGACAAGGAAGAAGAATTAGTGCTTCACTTCCTGGAATGCGAAATGCTGAGAGAGGGGATGAGTGAAGAATGGCGGGGATGGCTGGAAGAAAAGAGGACAGAGATAGCAGATGAAGAAAAACTCTCAAGACACTGGAATAAAGGACCAGATAAAAAGTGGTGTGAGCTCTGGAATCTTATAAAAGGACTGAAGAAAGCATAAAGCTAATGCAATCAAAACAAAGATTTACTAAGTCAAAAAATCTGTAAATTGAATTAAAATGTACAAGTGTATTAATATTAATTTAAAGAAAAATGTATCCCAAACCCTAAAACAGGGGAGGGAAGGAATCAAAATAAATATTATTATTATTATTATTATTATTACCGCAAATTATTCTTACTGTAAAACAATGAAAGCAGTTCGATTATTTTAAGTTATTTCAAATAAATTTAATTCTTTCATTGTTAGTAGATGGCCGTAAGGATGATCAATTATATTATAAGGACATCGGCCAAAAAAATGAATACTTTTGCGTATTATCCGTTTATTTGTAGCAGTTTGGGGGGGGGGGGCCCCATATTTCGATTCTAATGGTATAGAATCATCCTCAGTACAATCAACAGATGTTTTGCAAATCGTTAACTCTTCCCATTAAATATGACAAAACAGCTGCGCATTCCATGAATGCAATTTTCATATTTATTATGATTATGATCATGATCTGTTGATTGTACTGAGGATGATTCTATACCATTAGAATCGAAATATCTACAAATAAACGGATAATACGCAAAAGTATTCATTTTTTTGGCCGACGTCCTTATAATATAATTAATTCTATCATGTTTATTCAAAATAATTTTTGAGATAATTTAATTTTAGGTTCGTTTCGTGGACGCTGGTTCGCCAACATATGCTCGTTATAAAAGATGCGAGTTTGTAATTCGTGGTCCTGGGAAAGGAGTTTTAGAGACGCCACGACACTCCTTACCACCAAATACAACTTGTCTATATCATCTGATAGGAAAAGAAGAGGATAAGAAGATTTTAACTATAGGACGTAGGTGAGTTTGTTTCATTATAATGGTCCGATGTTTACCAAAGGCTTTTCAATTCTTGGTCTTTACCTCTAGTTTATGCATGCAAAATTTCAAAACAATTGAATAAATAGTTTTTGAGTTTTCGTTGTCGAAAAAAATTACCACAGACATACACACAGACACACAAACAGCATCATTCCAAAAACTACTTCAATGAATTCTGGGGACCTCAAAACGCATTGCCTCTTATTCTTTCTCATTTTATTATTATTATTATTATTATTTTTTTTTTGTGTATTAAGGGTCTTTTCTTAAATTTTAGGCAATAATTAATTATTAGATTCTCATTAACGTTAAAAGGTCTTTGATTCATAAAAAAATGATTATATTTACATAGAGCAAAGAACATGTTTAATCTAGATGACGCAATTTGGGAGTGATGACTCTTAGAAGAGAAAAAAAATTGTTTTTAATCAATTGTGAAATTTTATACTCCCATTTATAGTAAATGGGTGGAGCGCTATCTAGAAATGTGTTGGTTCATTTCCCATCTAAGTAGTGAATTTCCTGGAACAGGAAGAAGGAAACTCCCTCATGTCAAATTTGATCTAAGCCAAGAGTAGAGCCTTGGTAATTTATTTTTATTTCTATAAGACGGAATCATTTAAATAAAAAAAAAGAAGCCCTTCTTTTGTATGTTTTAATTAAAGTTTCAATTCAAATTTTATTCCTAATTTCTTCATAGATCTTAAAAAAATTTTCATAAATCAATTATAACACAAAAAAGTTTAAATTTAAATTATTTTCTCTTATTTTTTAATTATATTGATAGAAAAATATTTTTTTTAATTTAAATGAAGGCGAAAAACTCAGCAGGGATCCACACGCCCTCACCAGGGACACACACAGTAGATCGAAAGTGACCAGAAAAAAAAATGTGTGTCCCTGGTGCGGGTGTGTGGATCCCTGTGTGTCCCTAAAGGTTCAGTATGCAGACTAGCTGCGGGTGTGTGGATCCCTCGATCATTTTTAATCATTTTTACTCGGGTAATTTCAATATTTTTTATTATAGAAACCATTTCCTCGACTTCTAATAGGAACTGGTTATAATCTACAATAGATAAAATACTATAAAACTTATAGTTTGGAGGGAAAGTGGTTAAGTAGAACACATTCTGAACAATTGATTTTATATGATACTAGACGAAAAGCCCCGCCTTCGGCGGGGCTTGTGGTTTTCGGGGGGGGCCCCCCCCCCCCCCCCCCCCCCTCTTTCTTATTTCTTCCTACCCGGAAAAATCTTTCCTTTTTTCCTTTTTTATTTTTTATTATAGTTATTATTTTAATGGTTTATTTATTATTTATTTTTGTTTTTTTTTTTTTTTTTTGTTCTTTCCCGCTACCCAAAAAAAAAATAAACAAAATTTTTTTTTAAATTATAAAAATAAAAAAAAAAAAAAAAAAAAAAAAAAAAAAAAATATAAATATATATTGTTTTTTTTTATTTTTTTTCTTTTTCTTTTTTTTTTTTTTTTTTTTTTTTTTTTTTTTTTATTTATTTTTTTTTTTTTTTTTAATTTATAAATAATAGGAAAACAAACCCACCCACACACAAAAAAAAATAAAACAAAATTTGTTTTATTTGGTTGGGGGGGGTTGGGAAACAAAAACAAAAAAAAAAAAAAAATAAAAAAAATATCACTCCCGTGTTATCAATTGGATCTTTTGATAGGAGTGTGTTGCGACCTGGTTTTAGAATAATTTTTATTTCAGACTCAAAATATATGCAATTTTTCTAAAAATTGAGATGAGAAGACAAAACCTATTTCTATCTTATATCAATTAAAAATGTCGTCAAATCAAATTCAATTAAAAAAATAATAATAATTTTATTCTTAAAAATTTGTCTCTCAATCTCATATTTAATCAAATCGTCTTTTCTTCTTTTTTTTAAATTCTTTGTAAAGATTATTGAATTCTCTTTTGACTTATTTGCTTGGAGCTTTCAATTTATTTCAAATTAATTCCTTTTTTTCTTATCTCTCTTGTGTTGTTTGACAACTAATAAGATGATTTTTCAAACAGCTTGCCCTAATAATAAAAAGCAAGCTACTTTAAAATTTTTCTTTACCTCTCATAACCTTATAATATTCATATATTTGAAGATTTAATATTCTCTTATATAGATAGATACAAGCACTAAATTAAATCAAGTATTTAATTAAAATTTTTCTTTATTCTATTAAATTCTAATTTGAGAGTAACAATGATTTGAAATTAGATTGATATAAGATAACCTCGAATAATTTAGATGGATGAAAATAGAACTATTTATCTTGATTTCAAGTGGATTAAACTTGAATAAATCACATTCTAATTGTTCTATAATTGGATATCTGCATGTACAGTCAAATTAAGATGATTCCCTTTAAAGGGAAATGTAAATTATGTAATATGTAAACTACAAGCAGGATAAGTCCAAATGATGTTCTCGATGGCCTTTATTTGTTATTAGATTAGGTTTTTTTGGAGATGAAATTTTTTTTGGAATATAATCTCAAATCTATCTCGCGCAGAGGCAGGTGACCCACTAAGTAAAGTGATAATGCTATAGATATAGGTATAATATGTGTGGAATTGATTTGTGGGACGACATGGGCTCTTTTCTCTCAATATTTTTGTTTTACATTAATTGTGGGAATTGTTTGATTTCCACAGTAGCAATAGGATGAGACCTCGTTTCCGCATTTGGCTGAGCATACTCAAATTTCATGTACCAACACCGGATATAGAAGAATGTGCAACAAGATTGAGTGTATGGGATGGGGCAATGGACCCTCCAGAAACACCTTGTAACGATGTTTACTGGTGAGGCCTTTTCATTAATGAAATAGGACCAATCATTTTGATTAAAGTTTTTAATTTGTAAATATTGTTGTGGTCAGCGAACAGCCAGCCCTACGTCAGTTTGCGCCCCGTCCGCCACCTAGCAATGCAACACTTTTGGCAAAATACTGTAGAGATCAACTGCCCAAATCCTGTGATCATGCTTTACTAGCCAATGGAACTAGACAACCCAGACCATGCAATTCAAGAGAAAGTTTTCTCAGTACTGGCGATGCTATTACACTTGAATTGAAACTCACGGAAGCTACAGTTCTCAGGTACCAAAAGAATTCCTATATATTGAAATTTGGAACCCACCTTTTTCTCTTTTCTCATAATCCTTTTCTTTAAAACAAATCTCTGGATTTTTTTTTGGTATTTATCCCTTTAGATACACTTTAATTTCTCTGCTGCAGCATTTCTAACCTTTGTAAGCTTAATAAAATTGTCGTGAGATATTTCGTACCAAAAAATTCTTTTCTTTATCCCTTTGTGTGTAATTCATTATTTGTTTATTTTTGTGACATTTCAATTGAATGAATGATTGAATATACGATTTCAGACCGGTTTCTTTTCGCGCTCTCTATGAGTTTGTTGATCTTCGTCAAGAGATTGAAGATCCCTCATGGAAAACAGGCGAATGTATTCGCCATTTCTCAAGTACCTCAGGGCGACATCGAATATCACAGCCCCAGGATATTTTTTTATATGGCAGAGGAGGAGCTCTTCATTTAAAGCAAGTTTGTTTTAGTGCAAATTCTGATTACCATATTTTAGTTAGTAAATAAGGATGCGAAAGTTTGAACTTTTATTGTGGATCTAGTCTAATCATAAATTCCTAACTAGGTTATTTTAATCAAAATTAATATTTTTTTAGTTGTACATATCGATGGGAGGGGGCTACAGGTGAAAGAGTTCGAATTACAATTTTAGCATTACGCACAGAGAATCGTTTATGTAAAGGTGGTCTCGAAGCTGGAACTGGGCGATTTGTATGCCATTCGAATGCTACTGCTACATTAAGACTTTGGAATGCTCCTTGGCACATGCCGGGAACAGGTGAGCGTATCTTTTTCAATATTTAAATACTAGTAGACATTTTTGTTACTCTACTTCATTTGGAAACATTTAGGAACAATCAAATTTCAATTTGACTTGAGAGGAAGCAACCTTAGGCAATTAGTTCTAGGGTTATCTCTTCTAATCTACTTGCCCATGGGCAATGTTGGATAATGTTTTAAAGGCAACCGGGATTTGAACCAGATTTGTGTTGCAACTCCGTAATCCACAGTTAAATTGAAACTGGAAACAGTTGGTTCTCGTTGAAACAATTTAAAAGCCTATAATCTTAATATTTTAAAGTAAGAATCCAAATAATAAAAGTTTTGTACCCTGGTGAGGGGAGAAGGGGTCATGCCTTCATCTTAGCTCAAAAGAGACAAATTGACTAAAAAAACTAAAAGTAATATAAATAATTATACATATTTTTTGTTTTAATAGCAAATCAGCACATTGTTAAATATTGGAGTCGCTTAATAATAAATTACTAGAATAAAAAATATATATTTATAATGTATTAATTTATTAATACTGTATACCAGTGAAGTAAGAAGAAATATGTTAGTTATTTTGATTTAATCAATGAAACGACCCCATTTGAAAAACAAACTAAACAAAAAAAAAACCTTTTATTGAACACACACTCTGCCTCTTTCTCTTTGTTCTTTGTATGTTAATAATATATTAAATTTAATTAATAATATTTGTATATCCTTTGTGAAAAAAAATTAAATTACAAAAAAAAACTGTTTTAATATGGATATAAAACTTCAAAAAGAAAACAATTCAAGAATATTTTTTTATATATCGGAAATCAATAATGAAAAAAAAAAATATATATAAAGTGAATAGATAGATCGATTCGATTAGTAAATTTCGAGGTCTTATCAAGAGCGGATCCAGAGGTGTTTCTCGGGGGGGGGGGGGGAAAGGGGGGAGGATAATCTGTTGTGACTAGAATGCCCATATGAAAATTAGAATATTCCACTTTTGACTCAACATCATTGGATAGCTTATACATAATTTCTTTGCTTTTAGATGTTTTGGTACATTGTTTGTGCTCCGATCGGGGATTGCCTTTACAATTTACAAGTGCATCAAAAGAAGCCCTTTTGACGTTTAATGTTAACGATATGACAGCACTTGAAGATTTCAATAGTCTTCATTTTGAAGCTGAATGGGAATTTATTCGAGCTCCGGCTTGTATTCTTCCACATCGATTAAGAGGTGCAAGTGGACAAGTGAATTTGGTGATGCCACCTGAAAATGTTGAAGAGGTAAAAAATATTCATTTAGTGTTCGATATGAAAAATCAACTAACCAAAAAAAATTTATTTTATTTTTAGGCAAATTGTATTGGTCATCCATGGCTGATAGAACCTCATATGGGTCGTTATTTGTATATTAAACTTCAAGGAGTGGCAATCTCTGAACCTTTAGTCCCATTAACTTCTTCAAATTCTTCGACACAATTCATGAATATTTCAACCACGACGTCGGATAATACAACTTCAACTTCAACTTCAATTCCAAACCCTACGCCCCCAACATCACCTACTCCATGTCTTACAAAAAATCGTATCATCATCCATGCTGGAGGGGCCAAAAGAGTCATCGTTTGTCCACAACCAACACTCGACAAAAGTCATCATTTTGTAGAAATTTTCTCCCAGGTATTCAACTAAATAACTCACCACCGCATGCATGCATGCATGTAATCCTTTATCATATTAGTCAACCCTCAATAAAATCCTCTATAATTTCATCATGTTCGACCTCTTATCACCCATTTACTTTTACCTTATGTTTATTATAAGCTTATTCTTTAATGAAAGGAGAGGAAGTCAGCCAAACAGGAGAGTCTCCATCGAATCAAAATCCCAATACAAGAAAACGTTTCGGCTTTAATTAGATAATGTTCAGTTCTTATGAGAATATTGGCAATCTTTAATAAATCTATCTATCTGCATCTCGATGATGTTTTCATTAAGATGGCCAATATTCTCATAAGAAATGAATATATTTAATTAAAGCCGAAAAGTTTTCTAGTATTGGAATTTTCATTCAATAGAGGCTATCCTGTTTAGCTGATATCCTCTACTTTCATTAATCTTAACCAATTCTTTCATCAACATCCTTAAATTTTTCTCTTTAAGGGTTGGGTGGTAAGTGGAACTCGCACTTTGATTTCCGCTCTAAGCTATTCAGAACATCCGTTGGCTCCGCAACGCTCTCTTTCGGTGGAGTTTCTCTCCGTCAGCCGTGGAAGGTACTCATTCACTTGGTTGGAGTTGGCAAGACGTAGAGCAGTACTACCGCCAGCTGGTCTACTACTTCATGACGAGGATTGCCCTTATCGATGTCCTCGTCTTGATGCTTGTATTAACGCCTCTTTATGGTATGTTGATTTTATTAGTGATTTGAACGCCACTCCTGGGTAATTAACAAACTTTAACTGATTCCTCTTTTCATTATCTGGATTTCTCCTTAATTCTTAGTTATTGACGTTTATTTTATTATTGTTGATACTATATGATATTATATTTGCTGATAGGTGTGATGGGACACCCCATTGCCCTTCGGGAGAGGATGAAGCAGCCATCCATTGTTCGTTGATCTTACAACTTCCCGCCCTCTATTTGAGCCTGGCTGCTGCTGGGCTATTAGCTGCCCTGACCGCATGTTGTCTTTGCACAGGGCGTGCACTTTTAAGAAAAGGTCGTGCTAAATTACGGCCTCGGCTTCTTCATTTGGGACCCAAAGAGGTGATCTGCTGACATAGCGACAATTCTGCGCGATATCTTGAAGTCGACCGTGTCACCACTGTGTGATGTTTCGAACGATTTCACCGCGCAGAATTGCTACTGCCTCTTCAACCCCATACAATTGTTTGTTTTTCATTATTATTGAATCAATCAATTCAATAATTCAAAAAAAAAAAAAAAAACCTATAGCCATGAAATTCATGGTTAAGTTCCTTAAAAAATTTTGCTGATATTTTATTTATTTATTTATTTTTTTTAATAAACTACTCACACAAGGAAACTGTGGAAATAAACTCTCGTTTTTCAAATCCCAACAATGTGTTCGACAAAAATCAAATCAATTTGTTGATAATGGACAATGTTAAGATATTGTTGTTTGTCTCTTTATCTAATCTTTCCAAATGTAGACTACATGGTTGAATTAAACCAGTAGAATTGAGATTTTTAAAATTTTTAAGTCTGGTGTAACTTAGCTTCGGTAATTGAAAGTTGTATAGTATCCTGTCACACTAATACTTTCTGGTCTATCAAAATCTAAATTAAATATAGTCTATTAAAAATACATTTTTTTTTTTTTTTTTTTTTGATTTAGAAATTAAAAACTCAACTTTCTGGTTAAAAAAACTTTGTAGTCTTTTTTTAAACGCACATAAACTTATTATTATTATGATAATAAGAGGCTTTTAAAAAGATTTTGAAAATTAATTTAATAATGGCATCGGAGGCTATTTAAACCACGTCCCTTTTTATTTCAATTGATTGGTAGACAATTCAATTTATACTCGTATACATTTTTGTCGCATGAAACGGGATGCAAACCATGGCCCCTAGCAAATTTGGCAACTCTACCATCTGTGCTATGATCTAGGGCAGCGTTTTCCAAACTGTGAGGCGCGCCTCCCTAGGAAGGCGCGGACTAGTCTAAGAGGAGGCGCGAATATTGGCCACCAAGATCAATTTCCCAAATGATTGCTACGTGTAGTTTTATAAATAAAATGTGTGAGTGTTTAAAAAAACAAAAAAAAGATTGGATTAGGGGTTGCAAAATTGAAAAAAATGTTTTTTTAATTTATTCTAGCTAAATTGAAGCCAAATAAATAGGAAACATTCAAAAAATAGGGTTGATTATTATTTTGATTAGGGGGTGAAGGGTTGATTATTTAAGAAAGGCCTTGGAATATTCCAAATCACTTGTTGACATTTTTTTCCATCTCTAAATATAGTTAGATTAGAGCAAAAGATATTTTTTTACTTTTAATAAAAAGGGAATTGTTATTTTCATCTATTTATTCCTATACAAACAGAGAGAGTCGAATCTCTCGATCAGTCGAGTCGAGTGCGTGGCCGGAATGCAGGCGCTCTTCTTTTTTTGGTGTTTAAAGTGAATCAAAGTGAATAATTAATATAGTGCAACCCACCCTGGCCACACCGTCAGCCAACACACCCTCTTGAGAGTCTTATTAAAGGTAATTATTATGCATTTTATCGTTGAAAAAAAAAATGATAGAAACAAATAATTTGACTGCGAAAAACGATTCTTTTGAATATGAAATTAAATATTTTGTATTTCACTAAGGGTAGAGGGAGAATATAAGGTGTTGAAGGAGGGGGAGGGGAAGTATAGGTGTCATTGAAAAAAAATTAGTTTTTTATTTTTTATTTATTTATTTATTTTTTTTTTTACTTTTTTTTTAAAAACACTTTCTAATTCATACTCACACTTAATATACTTTTACCCAGGGGTGGATTAAGGGTTGAAAATTAAAATAAAATAAATATTAAAATAATTATTTATAAATGTATTCAAATTATTTTGAGAGTAATTTCGCGGTGAAGGCTCGCATTTCCTTAAGGGGGGGGGGGGAGGTAAAGAAGGCATTAACCAGGGGGTGGGGGGTTTATGCCCCATCCCCTATAATGCATAAAGATATTAATGTTTTTTAATACTTTTACTAAAAAATAAGTGCATTCCGTTTGAGTTAAAATTTATATTCAATATATTTAGCAAATAGTGTTAGTAGGATAGAAACATTTTAATGTCCCTAATTCTAAAATTTCTTATTACTGGGGCGGAATTAATTTTTGAAGATTTCGAAACTCTCATAAACAGATAATAATAACACTGGGTAACTTAGAAACCCATCGAATCCCTTGCAGAATTTTGTAGGGATTTTTTTCATTAGGTAGAAAAGTAAGATATGATTAGTCCACTTAAAATTTTACTGGGGTGAGTTACCGCATCTTTTTGTATATAGAACTAATCCCATTTCGGATTTGAATTTTTTACTTTCTCTTACCTATATGTATAAGTTAATATACATATATATAGATAGAAAGTATTGGATTCATGTCAAAAATTCGATGTCGAGATTTTGATCTCATAAGAGGGCGTCATAAGATTAATTATTATTAAGGGAGGCGTGGTAACATAAAGTTTGGAAACCACTGATCTAGGGGACAGATTTTTATTAATTTTTTTTTATTAACATTTTTTTTTTATAAATTCATTTAATTAATAAAATAAACTTGATAGTGAGATTTAAATCAAAATAGGAAAAAGGAATCAAAATAAGATAAGATAATAAGTTTAATTATAATAAAAAATAACAAATTTACGTTTTATTTTTATTTTAAAAATATAGTAGTAAAATATGAAAAGAATTAATAAATTAAAATTAAATCATTATTCCTTATGAGAATTCTACATTTTTACTTTGATACTACGAGTTGTAGAAAAAATTTAAGAATGGAACCAAGCGCCATTATGATCGAAATAAGACCGCCATTTTGTAGGGAAAAAGAGCTATCTTTTTATTTAAATCACAATATTATTACTCTGTACACTTTTTTTGTATGAAACAAGCAAAAAAGTCATTACCATTGGTTTGTTTACAATTGTACAAATGAAATGCCCTTTATGTCAGATTTAGGTTAATGGCGCTTGGTTCCTCCATGCATAACCTCTTCCAATTATAATACATGTATATTACAATTTGATTTAATATAAACAATTTGATTATTAGATAAAATCGATGTCAAATCTAAAAGCTTCTTAAAAGAGAGATTTCTAACAACAATATCTTAACAAATTAATTCTATACCAATTTGAAATTCAATAAAAAATAAGTCAAAGTGCAGTTTTCTGGCCTAGTCATCAATTGAAGAAGTTGTTTTTTAGTAGACAAAAACTTCCTAGAATCCTCCTTGTCTTCTAAGAATGGATTGAATAATATTAAAGTTCTTAATTGATTGGAAAACTGATTAATTCCCTTTAAAAAAATAAAGAAGTCTCCCAAATGTGTTCAGAGGGTCTGTGATCCGCACTGCCACCAAAAGCCTGAACCTCAAAATATTTCAACTCAACGAGTTTTAAAACAGATCTAATATCCATTTAATATATTGTTAGACTTTAAATAAAAAATATATTATTATATAAATACAAATTATATATATACAAATAGATATTATATATATATATATATATAAAGGCGGAGTTGAATTCTGATGATGTTTCTTAATATTAAAAAAAAAAGTCTGGCCGTTTAAGGGCCAATCAAATGATAGAACGAACATGGGGCCAAAAAATAAAAAGATTTTTGTTTTTATTAAAAAAAAAAAGTATCAAATTAAATGGGAACAATGTGATTAGAATAAGAATATGAGCACTGAGTCGTTCATATCTCACAAGATCCGTCTAATTCACACACGCTTCTTGTATTGTTACGATTGATATTCAATTCAGGGGATTTTGTGTTGTTTTGTCTTAAGACAAAATAAAAAATAAATTTGATTGGCCGTAAAAAAAAAAAGATAAGCCCGACTTTTAAATGAAGCATCAAAAAAAAATTAATAATGTTACAACTCTCAATTAATAAATTTGGTTATGATCAAATAATTCAAAATTTAAATACACTTTTTCCATCAAGTTTATTATATCATTCGGATCAATTAATTTTTTTTTTTTAATTGCAAAGCAAATATTATTATTATTAATATAAGATGCAATGAAGATCTTTAACTGACGAAACATTTACCATTTTTTTGAATTAATTATGAAATTTAATCAAAGGTAACGATTTTTTTGGAATACAAAAACTACAAAAGCATCTACTCAAGATGCATCTATTAAATGAATAAATTATTAATTAAATTATTATTATTTTTATTTTTATGCTTGATGGTAAATAAAATATTTTGAATATTAATTTTTAAAAAAATCTAGTAAGTGAAACAGTTTTTTCTCAACTATCTGGTCCGACACTTGGAGTGCAGTGTTGGGATTGCTTGAATAAAAAAATTCAGCCTTAAACTTATTGAGATTGTATCTATTAATATATTATATATAGTTAAAGAATGAAATAATTTTATTAAATAGTTATGATTATTATTATTATCTATAAAAAAATAAGACCTTATTAAGTGCCACATATAAATGCAATAGTGTGACAATTTATTAAAAAATTCCTTCCAAAAAAAAAAAAGATAAAAAATTTAAATTTAAAAAAAATATATATAATATCCTGTCCACATTGCTTTAGTTTAGTTCGATATCATGGCTATATTTACAAAAAAAAAAAAAAAAAATTATAAAAGTAGCAATAATAAATAAATAATTTTAGAAATAGAGAAATTCTTCAGAATTTGGATGATTTGATTGCAAGAATTTATTAACTTGCTAATTATTAATATCAATTTAATAAAAAAAAAAATCAAAAATATATTATACAAGTTCATTTTCGATTTTGAATTTTCTACAGTAATCAGAACTTAAAATTATACTTATCAATTATTTTGAATTGCGAGTTCTATTTGACAAAACCACATTTCGTTAATATTTTTTTCCTATTAATTAATCCGTATAAAATTTTGGCATATTATCTAATCAGAGCTATTATCGAAATTTTTTTACCCACAGTACTTTGAAATGCTCAGTATTGTACTGGAAACTTTTAAAATAAATACTCTAAGTAATTTTTCAAGTACTTAGTAAAATATTATTTTGAATACTACTACTTGGTTAAATTACGAAAATAACACAATGTAGACCTACTTCAATTTTCCAAGTATCTTACTTTAAGGTGCGCGTCTCGGGGTGCTAATTTTGGGACTTTCCAGCGGCCACAATTTTGAAGCTATCGACCTCAAATTATTTTTTAATTAAAGCTATTTAAAATATCTACAACTTATAGAAGCCCTTTTTTGATTTTCGAAAAAATAATTTTTTTTTTTTAGATTAATCTCATTAAATAAATGATATTTTAAAAAAAGGAGCTCTATAAGTTGTAGATAATTAAATTAGTAATCATTGTGTTAAAAAATAATTAATTTTCTACCCTTAATTAATTAGCTGGAAGCTCTAGAATGAAATGGAATAATTCCCATGTACTCCTATGGAAAAACTAACGCCATCTCTTGCCGCCTCAAGTAACTCGGTAGTCAAAAGTGCTCTAACCGTTTTTCGAGACGCGCACCTTAAGTAAAGTTCTTGTAAGTGCCGAGTTTTGCCGAAGATAATTTTGAAATTTATTTATACATGTACTTTTAAAAAAGTTTTGTTAATTCCAGTAACAGTACAATTTCTTTAAATGAAGTATTTTTGCAGGATAATTCTGATTGACCCAGCAGTGTTAGTAAAATCGATAATGTACTTGTATATTAGAAATAATAAAATTAAATGAATGCAACTTTGAAATGACAAAAAATTTCTGTAACAAAATGAGGGATTTAGAATCGAGCCTTGTGCTTAGTACAATCATCTAATTAAACGATGAAAACAAAGACCTACTGATATTGGACAAGCCTGTGATATATTCACAAATTTAGTTATATTAATTTTTTTATTCATATTTATTCGTTTACCAAGGCTTATTTCATCACCAAATTTAGATATTTCTATTTGCTTTAAGAGTGCATTTTTTTCAAATAATCATCTGATGACATAAGCCAAAGTACTATAAGGTATAATATATACCTCTGCCTTAAAATTTTATGTAATATCAAAATAATTTGACAGCAGTGTTGGGTTATTTATTATCAAATAAAAAAAAAAATAATAATAATAGAAGCAGTACAAATTTTTTATTTTTTTGGATTTAGAATAATAGTTGATAGAAATTCAACCTATCTTTATTTTTATAAATTAATATATTAATATTATAACTTAGTATTAAAAAAAGTACTAATATAGATATAATGATATGTATAAATATTTAAAAATAACAATCGCTTGCCGGATTATTTAATTTCTGAGTAAATAATACAATTTTTGATTTAAATTTCTATATTGATTTTTTAAATTTGGGAAACTTGGGGGAATATTTTAAAAGTAATTGACTTAAACATAAAGAATGAATGCTTTTATAAATATCATTACACCTTAATATTGGTCATAAAATTTCACTTATAAATTAAATACTTTTTTTATTTATTTTCAATTATTTAATATAACAGCCAGGTTTTGTACGATTTTAATCTCACTGGGTACAGTGGCGTCATTTGGGGTACTCCCTCCAAAGGGAAAAAAAAAAATTTTAATGTCTTTTCGGCATCTTAGGTCATATAGACTTTAGCCTTACTCAAATATTCTACGATATACATGCTCATTTATTTATAACGTCCAAATGTTTTAAATAAATATTCATTGGACTGTCTTGGATCCGAACTCGCGCCCCTTTGCTATAAAATTATCAATATTGACATTTGCCAACATCTCTAAGCTTTAAGAGTGAGGTGGAGGGGGAAGAAAAAATTTAAAAATTTTATTCAATGTTAATACATAATTAAAATTCTATCCTGAAAAGATTTTCCTCACTGATATGCACTCTAATATCTATAAATCCGAACCCTATTAACTTTTTTATTTAATTTAAATACCGAAAAAACGCTTTTCGTCCACTTTATTGGCCCAATGGGGGTGCTAGGGGGAGTTTTTGGAGCTTAAGGGAAGTTCTAATTATGATTTTATATAAAACCCCCTTTTTGACTATACAATTTTATTAATAGAAGAAAGAGCTAGAAAATTAGCCCCAATGATTGTTTCGTTTTAATTGAATAATGTCATTATTGACATAATTTTTACTTGCTATGAATGTCAAAATTACGTCATTCTTCTCAGTGTGAGCCAAGTGATAAGAGGCGAGTTGGGGTTAATCCCAAGAGAGAAAAATAGCAAGAGGGCACAGAAACGGGGGGGAACCGGGGAGGGGGAAAAAGGGAAAAAAAAAAATTTGTTCGAGACGAAAAAGGTTCGCGGGCGGCAACGGGAAAATTTCGGTCGGGGGGGCAAAATTAGCCCTAAAAAAGGTAAAATATTTTTCGGACGGGAAAAAATTTTGGTTCCGGAAGAGAAAATGTTCGGGGAAAAAAATTTTGAGAAAATTTTTGAGATTGGGGAAAATTTTAAGGAGGGGGGCAAATTAAATTTTAAAGTTTGGGGGGGCAAAAAATATCTTGCCTAGAAAACTGCCTGCCTCTAAGGCATGAATTTATGCTCTTATTAAAAAATTAATTATTAACCATTTATTCTCTATCTAAATCATGTTTCCCAAATTTTTTTTAATAAATAAATTTAAAGGAAAATTTGAATATTCAGATCAGAAATTTTACATCTAATAGCTCAATTCATTTTATCATTTTTTTTTTATTTTTGAAAATCTAAATTTTATATCTGTATTAATTTTACAATATTATTTCATATTACCGGTATATCATAGGGAAGGGGGTCATCGGCTCAGGGGGGGGAGGGGGGCAAATTTTTTTATTTCATTTATTTTTAAAAGATATATATATTTTTTTTGAAAAATAAAATTTTTCAATTAAAAAAATTAAAAGGGTAAGAAATTATTTTTTTCAAATTTTTTCCAAAAATTTTTGATAAAATCACTACAAATTTTTTAAAATTTAATTTTCTTAAAATTTAGGTTTTATTTAAAATTTTTAAAGTTTTATAGTAGATTTGTTTTTGTTTTATACTATTTAAAATTAAATTATTTTAATTTAAAAAAAATTTTTGCCCCCCGATTCAAATCGCGGCCCCCTGGGTATATACAATATAAAATTTATTATTTTCTTTAACCTATACATATGCAATTATAAAAATTTAATAATTTCCTCTAATTAGGAAAAAGTGTAGAAATATTATTAAAATTTATGGTCTTATTAAAAAATTAATTATTAACCATTTACTCTCTATCTAAATCAATGTTTTCCAAATTTTTTTTAATAATTAAATTTAAAGTAAAAATTTGAATATTCGGATTACATTTAATAACTCATTTTATTTTACACTAATATATAAAATGCTTGCATTTGTTTTAAATATTACAGTATTAATCATAAAAGCTTTGCTTAATGTCAAACATCCCTTAAAAAAATATAATCTTCCCCCTCCATCCGAGGTAAATCCTTGTTGAGCTTCTGAAACTTCAGCTTAGACTAAAATAACAATACAATTTTTCGTTGGTCTAATAATCCTAATTAGAGGAAATTATTTAATTAAACGAATTTATTCTTTATTTATTTGTTATTATAATAATAATTCTATTATGTCCAATTATTTTCATCTTCTTCTTAATAACATCTTCTTTTTCTGTCTTCACACTGCCATATGCATCGTTCACCTATGATATATCCGATGCTGCACACTTACACACACATACACTGTTAATGGCACTTCCAAGCTCACAGGCCAGCGATTGAAACGGTTGTGAACCCAGCACTGCACGCAAATACAAAGCACCGGTCATCTTCCGAAATGTATTATACCAAGTCAGGCCTGGTTCGTTCATTGATTAATGTTAGAGAGGAATACCGTAACGACCGGAAAGATACTCAAAATATATTGCCAGTTTATATTTTTTTTTTAATTTCTATAAATTAAGTTCAAAATTTATTTACCAAATACCCTATAAAATAATTATTACCAGAGCAAAAAATGTAGTAAAACACTTAAATTTTTCCTGGTGATTTCGTTGGGGTGTTATACAGTACAGCCTAACGCCTAACCCACATTTCACTTTTTAGGTTTTATGCCTTAGTATCTATTAAATCATGAATTCCAGAGAAGTACTTGTGCTGAAATCTATGCGAGAAAAATTAGAAGGTTGCTTAGGATACTACGGTATTTTAAAATATAAGTTATGAGGATAGTGTTGAGGCATAAAACCAAAAAAGTGAAAAATGTGAGTTCTGGCGCTGAAGGCCTCAATTATATAAACCTTTGAGAAATGCCTTCTATCATCCTTTTAAAATAATTAATTTAATCAAATTTTTAACGAAATTAATGTATTAAATACTAAATAATATGATAAGAATTTCACAACGCGCAGCTCATTTTATTTAGAAAATAACTCAATCTTATTGTATCCCTCTCTTTTTAGATTTATAGAATTTATAGTGTAACTTATTATATATTTATTATATTCTTCATCTAGTATGGTAATCAATAAAATTTTTAAATTTTATTAATGTGAAACTTTTTTCTGCTTTTTAAAATATTCTTCTTTTGTGGATATGACCCACGTCATGATGCTACCTGGGAAATTCCAAGAAAGAAGTTTCGCTTTTTTTATTTTATTATTACCAACTAGTATAAATATAATTTTCTTATGTTAAGAATTATATATTGTAACGGAATAAATTATCTCGTTAGATTTTTTTTTTTTTTTTTTACTTTGCTCTATTAAATTTTCCAAAATGCCATTAATAATAAAAATACTTAAATATATATTGCAAGTGTCAGAAGTTATGTCAATCTAAATTTTTGAATTGTTGATTTAAGATACTTGAGTTTTTATTTTAAAATAAACCCCAGACAGAAGCATGACGTAATTTTGATGTAAAATACGATTTACAATAATTTTCGTCACTCTATTGGCATAAATTTTGTATTTTAATATTATTTTCAAATTGATTGACAGAACTTTTGTAACATTTATAGCTAAATGAGATTTACAAATAAAGATCAAATGAAATAATCATGTGTTTGGAATTTTGAACTTAATTTTAAAAAAAAAAAATTACAAATAATTTTACTTTTTTTATTATATTTATTTACAAATAAATAAAATTAGAAAAGCTTTTGAGTTAATAACTATCAGGCAATATAATGACAAATTCTTTAAAACTACGTCTAGGAACTTCCTGGATTCATACACTATGAATGTATTAATATTATAAATTTATTTGAATTAATCTATAAAATAAAATTATATAAAAAACAAAATAAAAATAAAATTGCCAGGGTCTAGTAGCGAACAAAAATTATTTTTCAAAATATATAATAATATTAGTGTAAATATAAATACAATATATAATATAATGTAACTTTAAATAATTGTAGAGATAAATAGAGATTTTTATTTTG